>JAABOM020062397.1:0-10276 GCA_011800125.2 Solanum clarkiae | reverse complement strand
TATGTAAGGTTACTTGATTTCGTATCACTTGGCATGAAACATAGATCTCTCCTTGGTACATAAAGGCATTCACCAACACCGACATAACTATTAACAATGTCTCCAGTCTTGTACATGTTCATATGATTCCATACATAGTTACCTTTAAAACTGCATACATGCCTGAATACCAAGTTACTTGAATTCTTGTTACGAAATGAAGTTCACAAGTTGTTCCATTTCATATGCATTTCATTGTTTATCCAACGTACTCTTTTATTTGTCATATTGTTTTGTATAGTTATCTACATGTCACATGCTACACATACAGTCATACAGCTCCAATATTGTGACAACCAAAAGAACCATCTCAAAGGTAATCTAAAGATAAAGTATACAATTTTTGGTAGTTGGCAGCCCCGAGGGGTTGAGTATAACCTAGCCAGGGGATGATCCTTTCAACGGGGTGTAGCCCGAGGGGTTGAGTATAACCTATCCAGGGATGAACCAGATACAGTTTCACCACTGATCAGTTGGTCATTTGTTTATGGCTGTGTGCAGATTTTACAGTAAAGGTAAAGTGACATAAAGAACATAAAGTACATGATTCCACAATATAACTAAGGATGGTCCCTGATCTTCTATAGACGCATGGTTTCATTTGAGTTGTTACTTTATACACAGTATATCCTGCCTTACATACTCAGTACATTATCTCGTACTGACGTCCCTTACAGAGGAATCTGCATTTCATACTGCAGGTATAGGTGCTAGTAGATCTCCCCAGTAGGAGTACAGGATATTTAGCTATGGTTACCAAGCTCCAGGTTGCTTCGGAGCTTTGCATGTCTAGAGCTTATATGTTTATATTATACAGTTAATTGAGGCAGCGCCTGTCCCGACCCTTATCGGATGTTTCTCTCTATTTAGAGGCTTTGTAGACTATGTAAAGTATAGTAAAGTCATGTGTTGAACTTTAGACAGCGTGTCCCCAACGGCCTAGTCTTATGCATTTCCTTTTGGCTTGTTATCACTACCATCACATTGAGGCCTAGAGAAGTCAGTGGCAAATCCCTTATTAGTAGCATAAGGATGCCCTTTGCCTTGATGGAATTGGCCACCCCTATAGAACAAACCCCCAAGATGGGCCCCTTGGCCTCATGGCCCCTCCTATTTCTCAACTTTTCATCCTCCATTTGCTCAGCATATGTCTTCAACCGAGAAAAATCCATGTCACCAATAAGCAAGGCAGACCGACATTCCTCACTCACCAAGTTGGAGACCCTCATCATAAATTTATTCATCATCGATCTAGGATCGGCCACCAAGTGAGGAGCATATTTTGAAAGTTGATTAAATTTGAGGACATACTTCCTCACACTCATTGCACCTTGTTTCAAGTTCATAAACTACTTTTCTTCACTAAGCTCAAGAGGGAAGAACTGATTAACAAAGGCCAATTTGAATTCCTCCCAACGCACCGCATAGCCATTCCCCTTTTCACCCTTCCATTGATCATACTAAATTCAGGTTACCCTCTTAAGTTAGTACACTGCCAACTCCGCCTTATCATTCGGCCCAACACCCATGATATTCAAGATTTTGTAAACCTCATCAATGAACTATTGTGGATCTTCATCTACCTTTGACCCATGGAAAATAAGATGATTTATCCTCTTTACTTGCCTATCTAACACTTGAGGATATGCGCTGAGCATGAGGGGCTTGGGCCCCTTTTTGGACTTGGTTAGCCACCACTTGGGCAAGCATAGTAAGAGCATCCCAGAGCTCACAATTGGTAGGTTGCTCCTCGGCAATTTGGGCACGTCTTCCTCTAGTGTTTGGCATGATCTAGAATAGCAAAGAACAATCGTTAATGGGGAAGAACTGAACTCTATAGCAAGATTTAGAAAATAAAGTAAGGAAACATTTCCTAAAATGCCTCATAGCCTCCTATTCATAGTCATGGCGCGCTTCACATCTATGAATAGGACTCTAATCGACATGGTGTGGTGTACTCTGAGGATCTATCAATCCAGTGCTCTGAGACCAAGATTGTCATGACCAAAGCCTAGGCCCTAGATGTGACACAGCGAATAGGAATCCAGAAGGAACCCTAATCAAGCCTCTTAACTTGTCATTACACATCATTGGTCGCGAAATCCTATAAAAGACATAAAGTAAGAAAAAAGGGCAAAGGGGCTAAGGGATAGCTTGCCAAAACCTCAACATCATGTGACAAGGAGTCATAGCTCATATCATAAATACATAACTTTTCCAAAATACATAGATAGAGCGGGGGCCAAGACAAAGTGATCAGGCTCACCCTCATAGTAAAAATAGAACATAAATTTAGAATGTCTCAATACAAGCAAGAGGAAAGCATAGAACAAGGTCCCCGAAATGGAGGACTCACCAACTAGCTTGAAATAGCACCAACTAGGCATGTGAAGGAGGAGGATGATCAACTTGGGCTCCGGTTCCTACATGGTGATATCATGTAGGCAAGAATATGTGTTAGTATATTTGAATGTACTAAGTATGTGGGGTGCAATGCATAAGAGATAAGCTTCATAATCAATATGCATAACAATAGACAATAGGCATGATATAGCAACATGACATATATGATCAGCGCATAAGTAAGACATGCTTAAGTAATCCATGCTCATATACGATATCATATATGTAGAAGAGACCAAGATATATTTCTAAAGTACAAACCCCTTTTTAGGTTAGTGATGTTGCCACCCCATCACTTAGGTGGTGAAGTACTAAACCCTCAGTAGGTTGGTGATGATGCTGCCCAATCATCGAGGTGGAGAAGTACAAACCATTCACTAGGTTGATGAGTACTAACCCCCATCTAGGTTAGTGATGATGCCACCCCATCACTAAGTGGAGAAGTACAAACCCTTCACTAGGTTATCCGGGTGCTCAAGCCCCCTAGATTGGGCATGGTCGATTCTACACTTTATATAGGATTCATCATATGGTCTATTGAACCACTCTATATAGGTTTGATCATACACATAGGCTCATCTCATCATTATATAGTTAATCATATCATATCTCATGCTTTGGACCTTCATTTCCACAAGAAATCATGGCCGAACATTTTATCAAACGATTAATGGGGGGTGTAATGGGGGTAAAAGACCATGCAAATAGAGATGAAATCATGCAAGAAAATCTATAGTAAAACTATCAATGAACACCCTATAACACCACCAAGACATTCATATCAACGTCCCTCATTAAATCCAACATTAGATCTAAGATTTAGAGCTCAAAACATGCTAAAACAACCATACTTTCATAAACTAAAATTATTGTGTAGTAAATTTCTCAATATACAAGACCCATATGTAAAATCAATTTTAAATTATGCAATATTATAAAAAGGAGGCTTAGGCACCATGGGTGGAAGGACCCAATGGTTTAACACCATGTACTTAGCTTTGGAGAAGTTCTTCGTGAAGATTGAAGATGGAGGTTTGAATCTTGAAGCAAAACCTTGGTTCTGGATGAGGGTTTTGGGACATAAATTTATGTGTGAAAATATGACTAAGTGTTGGAGTGAGTATTGAGAAATGTTTAGGGTGATATGAGGGTGAAAAATTCTAAGTATCGGTAAAAACACATATGGGAACTTTTAGGCCCAAGACTTAATGTCATGGACCAAAGCTGAAAAATTTAGGCCCCAAATACACTACTCTGTATCGCGAAGGGGGTGCGAAAACCTCACTATTTTTAGCCCACTTTGAAAATTGATAACTCGATTTACTTGCTTTAAAATCGAGGTTAGACCCTTTCCCCCCTAATTTGGACCCCTTGAACAAGAATCTGAAGTCGAATTTCTGAAATACCAAATGGATTTTAAGATATATGGAAATCAAAATTCCAGACATTATGAGGCACGTTTTCGGGCAATTTTTAGGGTCGTTTCAATGATGGTGTTATTGTTGTTGGTTGGTATAAAATCTTCCTTGGTTGATGAGGTGATAGAAAAACTAGATCTTGACTCTTTCTTGCTTGAATTGAAGGCCTTGGTGAAAGAGGGCAAAGTAGAGGTTTTCTCCCAAGGTGGAGATGGTGCCCTTAGGTACCAAGGTAGGTTGAGTGTGCCTTGTGTCGATGGTTTGAGGGAAAAAATTCTTGATGAGAACCCTAATTCTCCTTATTCTATTCACCCCCATTTCACCAAAATGTATAAAGACTTGAGGGATGTGTATTGGTATGAGGCATGAAGAGGGACATTGCCAAATTTGTTTCTGGTTGCCGTAGTTGTTAACAAGTCAAAGCCGAACATCAAAGGCCAGGTAGACTAACCCAAGACAAAGAGATTCCTACTTGGAAATGGGAGGTGATTAACAAGGATTTTGTGGTTGGATTTCCCAAGACTAGAAAAGGTTTTGATTCTATTTTGGTTTGTGGTCGATAGGATGACGAAATCGGCTCACTTTCTACCTGTTAAGACTACATATAGGGTTGAATAGTATGCAAAGTTGTACATCCATGAGTTAGTAAGATTACATGAGGTTTCTTTATCCATCATATTGGATTGTGGTGCACAATTCACTTCACACTTTTGGAGGTTTTTTCGAAGGGGTCTTGGTACCAATGTTCACCTTACTACGACCTTCCTCCCCTAAATGGATGGCCAATCCAAAAGAACCATTCAAACACTTAAGGATATGCTTAGAGAATGCATATTGGACTTGAGGGGTAGTTGGGATAACCATCTTCCTTGAAATTAAATCACATACAACAACAACTATCACTCTAGTATCGGTATGGCTCCTTTTGAGTCTCTTTATGGGAGAAGTTGTAAATCACCGGTTGGTTAGCTTGAGGTTGGAGAGGTGACTTTATTGGGATAGAATCTGGTTATGGAAGCTCTTGAGATAGTTAGGATGATTAGGGAAAGGTTGATAAAAGCCCAAAGTCGTCAAAAATCTTATGTCAATGTGAGAAGAAGAGACCTTGAATTCAAAGAGGGTGATTGGGTTTACTTGAAGGTTTGTCCAATGAAAGGAGTGGTCCATTTTGGTAAAAAAGGAAAGCTAAGTCTAAGATATGTTGGTACTTATGAGGTCTTGAAAAGGGTTGGCAAGGTAGCTAATGCGTTGAAGTTGCCTAGTGAAATGAATTTGGTTCACCCGGTGTTTCATGTCTCTAAGTTGAAAAAATATATTGGTGACCCTAATGCTATTGTAAATCTTAATGTTGTAGGTGTTGTTGAGGATAACTTGATGTATTAGGAGGACTTGGTTCAGATTTTTATATAGGAAAGTGAAGATATTGAGGACCAAAGATGTGGCATCTGTGAAGGTCCTTTAAAGAAACCAAGAAGTCGAAAGTGCTACTTGGGAGGCCGAAGCGGACATACAAAAGCCGTATCCTTATATTTTACACTCAAATCAAGCCTAAGGTACTAGTTCTAAGTCCCCTATGTGATTTCAAGCCTTATGTTTCAGCTCCTATGATAGTCATATGCATTCATGTTGAAGTTGGCAAGTCATGATGATTTTACACTCATGTTGGGTTTTTCATAATGGTGTTTTGAATGTAATGTTGCATTTTAGTTGGGGCTGATTTGTTTATTGTCACTCTTTTCTTGTATGTCTCTTTTACATTCGAGGATAAATGTTCCCTATGGAGAGATATTGAAACAACCCCGAAAAGTGCCTGAAAATATGTGCCTCGGAATGCCCAAAATTTAAATTCCATATATCTCAAAATTCATTCGTTATTTTAAAAATCTGACTTTATCTTTTTGATCAGGGGGTTAAAATTAAGTGAAAAAGAGTATAACCCCAATTTAAGAGAAAAAGATTAGTAATTATGATTTTCGGAAGTGCAATTTCCAGAGAGCTGTGCACGCCACTTCCATGATGCGCACTAGTACATTTTTGTGACTATTTTTTTTAGTTTGTCAAAAATTTTCTAAGTGTTGGGTCAAAGTTTTTCCAAACATATTTTTATCTATACTTAGCAAAATTTCACCAGTATATAACCCACAACAGTTTTCAATACTCACTCAAACATTTAGTCATATTTTCACTCCCCAAACTCAAGTCCCAAACCCTAATCCTAAGCTAAGGTTCTTCTTTGAACTTCAAGTGTCCATATCCAATCTTTACCAAGTTCATCTCTAAGCTAAGTTATGTGGGCTCTTTCATGGGGTCCTTTCACCCATGATACCCAAGCCTCGTTTTACTCAAATTGCATGATTTAAAGTTGATTTACAAATGGGCCTTGATTATTATGAAATTCACTGCACTATACGTTAAAGCTATGTAAAGTTTGGACTGTTTTGCTATATTTTGAGCTATAACTCAGATACATTTTAAGAGTTGATGAGGGGTTTTGGTGTATATGTCTTGAGGGTGTTGCAAGGTGTTGATTGATAGTCTTACAATGGATTTTCTTGCATGATTTCATCTCTATATTTCATGGTTTTACACTAGCATTACACACCCTTTAAGTATTTTATAAAATGTCCAGATGTGGTTTCTTGAGGGTTTGAAGGGCCAAAGCATGAAATATGATATGAATGACTATATGATAATGAATTGAGCTTATGTATATGATATAGTCTATATAAAGTGTTGCATTAGACCATGCCTAATCTAGGGGACTAAGAGTCCGGACAACCGAGATGGGGGTTTGTACTCATCAACCGCTGTGGGGGTTTGTACTCAAAAATCGAGGTGGAGTTTTATACTCATCAACCGATGTGGGGGTTTGAACTCAAAAATCGAGGTGGGGGTTTGTACTCATCAAACAATGTGAGGGGTTTGTACTCATTAAACGATGTGAGGGATTTGTACTTCACCACAAGTGTGATAAGGTGTGATTGTCATCAACCATGTGTGGGGTTTGTACCACACCAAGTGATGGGGTGAGATCATCCTCAACCGGCCAAGGGATTTATACTTTGAAAATCTACTTTGGTCTATTCTTCACAAATGATATTCGAAAATCTAGTTTGGTCAATACTTGAGCATTGAGCATACATGCCACAATGTTATATGATGCCTATTGCATAATAAATGCATTTTGATTTTGGTGACTAATTCTTGTTGCATTGCATCTTACATACTTAGTACATTCAAACCTATTAACGCGTACTCTTGCCTACATGATATGACCATGTAGGAATCGGTGCCCAAGTTGATCATCCTACCCTTAGCTAGTTGGAGCTATTCAAGCAAGTTGGTAAGTCCTCCATTTCGGCTACCTTGGTCTATGTTTTATTACCTTGTATTGAGGCACTTTACTCTATGTTCTATTTGTCTATGAGGGTGAGCCTGATTGCTTTGTCTTGGCCCCCACTCTTATCTATGTATTAGAGGTGTTTGTTGGACATATTATGTATCCATGATATAAGTTTGACTCTAGTCTCTTGGTTAGGATATTATGCAAACTTTTTCCCTTAGCCCCTTCACCTCATTCTTACGTTATGTCTTTTATATGCTTCCGCGACCACTGATTTCTAATGACAAGTTAAGAAGCTTGTTTGGGGTTCTTCGGGTTCCCCATTCACCGTGTCACGTCTAGGCCCTAGGCTTGTGTCGTGACATTATCCTCGACTCACACCTACCATATTTAGCAACAACCTCTCATCTCCTAAGACTATCAACATTACCCCCAAAAGGGTTCACAAGCTCTATATAAATCAATGTTCAACCACTAGAGGCCACCACAAATATGTTAAGGTAGCGTTTTAAGACCCTATTCATGAAATCCACAAACCTAGCCTGTGCATAACAACCAAACAACTCCAACAATACTTAATATGCTCACTACTAATCCAAAAAGACACTTAGGGATGTCACCTATCCTCATCCTCACTTGTGGAACAAAACTCGAACCATAATTTAATCTTAGAGAAGTGATTAGGCCATTTTAGTTGACCAAATAAGTCGACCACCTTAGCCATCATATTACAACCTTATGGGTCCAACACTCATTGGAAGCATGCTATACAAGTTTCCAAACCACTCAAGGCCTCCAATCCAACAAACCAAGTCCAACCAAAATCACAAGACCAGACCCTATGCAATAAGAACATGAACATCCCCTAAGCCCTTCTAGAAACAATAGACTCACATAATCATACCCTACTAGCAACAAAAGGAATAATGAAAGAAAAAGTAACCCCCATAAACATCAAACCATGCACAACAACATCAAGAAAAGCCTTTAATATACCGGTGGAATTATCGGGAAACTCTTCCACTCCTTTTCTTCTTTGAAAAGCATAAAACCGATTATGTCTTGGAGCATCCCCTTGATCAACATCACCACCTCTACCCTTTTTGTGCCTATGAGGAAAATCTATTATCTTGTGACCCTCCTATCAACAACCATAACAAGCATTGGTTTTCTTCAAGCATGGGCTATCATGTTGTCTACCATATTTTAGGCACCTATCATAAAGTACTACACTACCACTACCTTTGAAACTTTGGAACTTTCCTTCACCATGGCCCTCTTGGCTTCCTTATCTCTCCTCTTCCTTAACTTTTCCTTCTCCATTTGTTTGGCAAAGGTCATCAAGCGGGCCAAATCTATGTCACTAAACAACATAACGGACTGGCACTCCTCACTTACAAAGTCATGTACTCCTAGAATGAATTTACTCATCCTAGACCCTGGATCGACCATAATTGGGGAGCATATTTTGAAAGATAATTGAACTTAATGGCATATTCCCTCACACCGAAGGAACCTTGATTCCGATTCATGAATTCTACCATCTTAGACTCCCTAAGCTCAAGTGGGAAGAACCGATTAAGAAAAGCCGTCTTGAACTCCTCCTATAGAACCACATTGTCAACCCCCTTCTCTCCCTTCCATTGACTAAACCATATTTGTGCGATGTCGTCAACTCTGCCTTTTCCTCTAACCAAATACCCATGATGGCTAACACCTTTAAACCTCATCAATGAAATCTTGAGGGTCCTCATCTACCTTAGACCTGTAGAATACCGGCAGATTCATCCTCATAATATCTCTTACCCGAGATATCAGAGTAAGAGCATGAGGCGCTTGGGACCCTTGGTTAGCTTGATTATCCACAACTTGTGCAAGTAAAGTGAGAGCATCCCAGCTTTCTTCATGAACCTACCCCCCATCTTAAGGATCTTGAGGAGTAGGAGGGGCTGGCTGCTCCTCGGGGGTGCAGGGTCTTCTTTCCCTTATGTTAGGCATGATCTAGCATGTCAAAGAACAATCGTTAGGGGGACAAACTTAATTTAACTCTATAATACTACTTATAACATAAAGAAGGGAAACATTTCCTAAAACTTCTCAAATCCACTCGCTCATAGTTGTGGTGCGCAACACAACCATGGACAAGACTCTAATCGATGTAGTGTGTTGGACTCCGAGAATCTAACAACCCAGTACTCCGAATACCATCTTTGTCATGCCCCAAATATAGTGCCTAGACGTGACCAGCAAATGGGGGACCCGAAGGAACCCCAAAAAAGCCTCATAACATATCATTACACATCCTTCGTCGTGGAAGCAATTAAAATGATAATAAGAGACAACATAACAAGGGGAATTGGGACTAAGGGAGCTAGAGAGAAAGAGAGAGTAATACTTTAATATTATTGATGAGTCAAAGCTCAAGTATAATATACAACTTGTCCAACAAGACTTCTAAACATAGATACTTAGCGGGGGCCAAGAAAAGCAATCGGGCTCACCTTCATAGTCAAAGTAGCAATAAAGAAGAGAGTATCAATACATAGCATATGAAATATAAACTAACATCCCCAGAATAGAGGAATCACCAACTAGCTTGAGAGACAGTCGAACTAGCCACGTGGAGTAAGAGGATGGCCAAATGGAGCTCCGATTCCTACATGGTAACATCATGTAGGCATAGATTATGCATTTGTACATTTGAATGTACTAAGTATGTATGATGCAATATAACAAGAGTTAGGCAATATAATCAAAATGCATAATAATAATCAATAGAAAGCATAGTAGAAATATGACATGTATGAAGGATTCTTAAAGTAAACATGCTTATATAGAACATATTACGTAGATAAAAAGAGACCATCATCATAAACCAATTACATAGATAAGAAGAGACCATCATCATAAACCAAATTACTAGTACTCGGAATCCAAGGCTCAGCACCCCCTTGGTAGTGATCTAGGTACCAACCCCTCAATAAGGTTAATGGACTTAAAGATAAAAATGAATTAATTAAATTTAAGTTCTTTCTTTGGCCTAATTATCGATTAGAGGATTTAGCTTGTATGA
>JAABOM020062396.1:0-10277 GCA_011800125.2 Solanum clarkiae | reverse complement strand
TGATCATATTGGTCTTTTGTAAATGTGCAGCCCTGGAGGAGTTGTTTAACATCCATTTCAGCCTTAGTCCCCAGATTTTAGTTGGAAGGCTCTGTTGTATTATGAATGTAAGGTTCTCTTCCCCATTCTGGTGCATTCACATTGGTATTCACACACTAGGAGAAGTTATCCTGAACAGAAACTGAGGCCTTTTGTCTAGAATGATCATTTATAGTGTCCGCAACATTAGCACCTTGTAACTTCTTTTTGGATTTAAAATCAGGACGATACCCTATAACCTTGTAGCAAGACTCCTTGATGTGACTTTTACACTTGCATAAATCACAAACCAATGAAGAATTTTTCTTAAATCTCTGTTTAACTCCTGAGCTACTACCAACTTTAGAATACATGGCAATGGACTCCAATCCAACTGAATTCATCCCTATGCTATTAGTTCCAGTAACCATAGCCTACTGAATTTCATCTCCAACGATCATAGCATATACATTATTAACAGTTGGTAGTGGATCCATTATTAGAATCTGACTCCTTGCCCGATGATATGAGTCACTCAATCCTATCAAAACTGGTACAGTTTCTGCCTGTTCATATGGTTTACAAATCCTTTGGACTTATCACAATTGCAACAGGGTGATGGAGCGACAACTTCAAGTTCATCGTACAAATTCTTTAGTTTGGTATAATACACAGATATAGAAGAATTATCCTGCTGTAACGATGCAACATCTTTTTGCAAGCTATATGTTCTTAATCCATCAACTCTATCAAAACTCCCTTTCCTCCATACATTTCCTTTTTTTTTCATGTTCTATCAACCAGCCCTATCTTGTTTCTTCCTCGGCGGCATATCTGAAATCTAGATAATTTCTATCAGAGAGGGAACCATTCTATTAACATAGCTCTAACGCACGATCTAAGATCAGAAGGAAACGTAACACCCTAAATGTCCTGTAGCCTCCTGTTTATAGATGTGGTGCACGACACATCGATAAACAAGACTCTACTAGACACGTTCTGTGGACACTCCGAGGACTAACTGCTCTGATACTACTTCTGTAACGACCCAACCCAGGGGTCGTGATTAGTGCCGATTGGGCACCCAAACAACACCAAACCGGATTTTCAATCATATTAGCTAAGGAATCTACCAAAATTTCGGTAGAGTTTCCTCTGTTTTACTGACTAACCAAACCTGCAAACAGCAAATCCAGCATACCACAAATGTTTTACATATGTATATATATATATATATGCGGGCCGACAAGGTCACTGCTGCGGTAGAACCGCCAAACAAAATTTCATACATACGTAATCATATCACCGGTAATGTCCCACACCCACATGTATCCACAAACCTCTAAACAATACAAACTGAATCGTAGGACGGGACAGGGCCCTGTCATACCCTCGAATATACGTGAATGCAAAATACATAAAATAAGTATACATGTATATACCAAAAGATCTGCTCTTGAGGCAAAGGGAGCACTTCAATGGTGCACAGAGATCCTAAGAAGATGGCTCTCTAACCTATGTGTCGGTACCTGCGGGCATGAACGCATCCCCCGAAGGAAAAGGGTCAGTACAAAATACGTACCGAATATGTAAAGCAGAAAGTAAGAAACATATATGAGAGTAATAGTCCAAGTAAAAATATGTGAGTCAAACCTGTATGCAATCATCAAAATAATTCTTTATTTAAAACATCGAAATAGTGCGTATTGGACGGGAACGATGGAGACATCCAAACTCGCGCCATACCACAGCCTAACACCAGAAGTTTCAAATTTCCGACAACTCCAACACAAGTCCCAATTATAGCCCAAGTAAGCCGAGGCGAATAGCGGCAAAGCACTCACGTCATAGGATAGGTGAGCCGAGGCGAACGGCGGCCAAAGCACTCACGTATCGTAATGCATAAAGGTCATTGTGCCCGTTTATTGAGCCGAGGCGAGCGAGGCCAAGCGCTCAAGTGAGCCGGGGTGAACGAGGCCCAGCACCTACACGTCATGATGCCATCCCAAGCCTAGCTCCTTATGTCTCCAAACTAAGCAAAGCCGGCCCATGGGCAAACCGACCCGCCGTATCCAACCAACTTCGGAATATATATACATACTACATATAGTTATACATATGCATGATAACAATCGACCCGGGAACCGGTGAACGAGATCAAAATAGCACGAATAGAGTCGTGAGAATCATATGCATAAAAACTAGTTTTAAAAACTTAGTGATATGCAAAATGTTCACTTTTGAAATCAAGTAGTTATTCTTTTATGAGATTTTTCCAAAGTTGCTCAAATTCACATTTAAAGGTAATTTTGGAACAAATTGAACTCATAGCTTTCCAACTATTTAATTCCGGTCAAACGAATAATATTCATGGGTTCAAAACTCAAAAAGGTAAAGATGAAGTATATTTATTGTAAGATAGGCCAAAAATGAACATAGATTATTTTCATTCCCAAATTGTAAAGGAAAAGGGACTTTTCAAATGTACAACATTGAATAAGCTTACTAATTCATGCCAAAAGGTAAGAAATCTTTACATACCTTGATTTCTTTCTCCAACTAACTCCAACGCAAGACCAATCCAATTTATTCATCCGGATGTACAATGTCTACGCAAATTACAATAACGCCATCACAACATCAAAACACAACAAAACACTATTTCGACATAATTGGCAAAATAGGGCAGCATACATATAATTACATATCTACCCTATTCAATTCTTCCTATATACTCCAAGAACTATAATACATCACTCCAACACCCAGCACAAACCCCCAACGTTAAAACATAATATTACACTTTCAATCCCTTACAAGATTCAAATCTCCGTAGCCAACAAACCAAGTGTTTCCTTGACCAACTAACGCCTCCATGCCACTTAGGGGATCCAATATACCAAACTGGAAGCGTCAAATAATCGAAAACTCGCAAAAATTGAACTTTGTTCTCGGGTTACTGTAGAAACCCGAGAGCATTCTTGATTTTTTTGCTCTCTTCTCAATTTTGTTTCTAAGTGTTGGAACCTCTTCTTGCACACAAGATGCATATATACATACATACATACATACATATATATATATAGAATCCAATGACACTAAAATCAATTAATTCAATAAAAAAGGTAAAATGGTCCAAAATCTTCGTCACTAGAAAAGTCATCGGAAATCTGAAAATTTTCACATCAAATGATTCCCCAAGTGATAAAAAATTCAGTGGTGAAAATTATTTCAAAAACGAAGCTAATATGAAGAAGAAATCGCAAATTAAAGCTTTCGAGAATAATGGCACTGCAGCAGCAAATATTTTGATTTTTACCTCAAACGGCGCACCAAAATTATTTTCTGAAGCTCCGAAGTTATTCTTCTCAGAAAATTATACAATTTAGCCTTTTGAATCACTCAAATCGGATTAATATTAAAAGAGAAATTTGAGATTGAAGTTGGGGAAAAAAATGATGAACTGCTGCATACTTCTACATCTTTAAAAAAAATTGGGGACGGGTGGACAGGTGGCAGAATTCTATTGGGCCACGTCATCACCCGCTTCAGATTCTTTTTTTCCTCTTTCAGACAACTCTCAAACTTAAATTGCATGCTCCGACCTCTTCCAAAGTTGAAAAAGTATAATCCATATATGAAATCTTATCGAAAGTGACCTTTCGGACGCATTGGTGTGGTCAAAATTCTCATATGAGATCATTTTTATTCCAATGTGGGTCCCATTTTCTAATATCAAAAACTTTCAAGGGGTCAAACCACACTCGAACTTCCCAGGAACTGAACAAAAGGTCCTCTTAGCCCAAACTCAACATTCCGGATCTAATGAAAATGTCATAATTTGCAATTGAGGCCTCCTTGACCCCAAAACCTGAAAAAGTTCATTCAAACTAATTTCGGACTTAAAAACTCAAAATATTCTCAGAAGCTCTAAAAATTGCAGCGAAACCATTTCTAGTGTTAGTTGACCATCTGAAACTATTAAAATTTTCAGAATTCCAATTCCAGCTTTCGGACCTTACATGTTGACCAAAGTCAAACTTTCGCTCCGGTAACAACTAAAAATGCAACTTTTGAATTAAAATCTTTATTTTAACTCCAAATTAAATTCTGTAAGTTTCCCCCAAACTATATTCACATTTGGCTCCAACTCTACCAAATTGAACCAACTAAGGACTTACGGGTTCTAACGGTATCTACAAGTTGGAGAGAGAGAGAGAGAGAGTATAAATAATGGATTTTTGTAATTCTTCTAGAATGATAGGGATTATTAGAAAATATGGTAAAATATATTGTGTAGTTACGTAATTTTTCCCAAAAATAACAATCCTAAAGCATTTGTGATACAAAATCGATGAAAAAAATCGCGTGATTGATGTTTTCACCCTTTTTGTGCTTACGAATGAAATATAATTTTTTTTAAATGTGAAATATATAAGCCACACCGTAAAAATAGTTTCTAAAAATTTGTAGTTGAAGGTATAACATTAATTTTACATTTAAATCGGTAGGCCTCAATTAATTAATAAATTTTTGGGATAGATATTTGGCGTCAAATGCAATCATAGTATGACATTTATCTCTATGATATAAAATTTTGAAAAAATAGATATAAAACTTACAAGATTAAAGTGGAGTATATTATGTAGTATGAAGGAGAAGTAGAGTTAAACGCGCTATAACTGCTGTCAATAAATTAGCGAAATAATATATTTATTCTTTCTCACACCAATGATCATTTGAATAACAAAAAAATGAAGTGAGGAAATAGTATCTATTTGAAGGTTTTTGTTTTCAGCAAGAATGTTGAGTAGGCTTTTGTTCAAATCAAAAACTCTCTGAAATTATTTCTTACCTGTGGTGAGAAAAATAATAAATTATTGTTAAAAATAAAATAAAACTTGTAATATCGAGTGTTCTCTATAACAAAAAAAAATTATTACTTAAATGAAACTTGAAAAATTAGAAGTATAATTTTATGAGATGCACCAAAATATATATCATTATCGCCCAAAATGAGAAGATAGGAAAACAATGTATTTTGTGGGAAAAATCATGACAAGTCACAAGCTTTCAGTCAAAGTGTTTCATAACTTCTACTTGTAGGGGCTCTTTCTTGCTCCTCGGGAGGACTATCTTTCATTATTGGATGTCTCTGTTTGGGCCCTTTGGGTTTGGGAAGAAGATCTGCTCAACAAGATGGTGAATCTCAATTATTTCTCTGGAGGAAGACAACCATTGCAGTTTATGTGTTTGGCTGGGCATAACACATAAATATGCAGTTTAATTTTATAAAAAGAAGAATTAAAAAAATTATATGTTGTTCGGACCATTCATTTAACACCAAAAGTAATAATTTTCTCTGTTTCCCTCTCAAAGTTGGAATAGAAATAAAACCTATTTTATTTTGATTTTACTGCTACAAATACAAGTGCGACGGCCTCTCTTGTAATATTTTATTTTTTTGAGAATTGTATTTTTTAACAGTTTCTTCAATGGCTTATCAAAAGCCTTTCCTTAACCTAAAGAAGATGTTCTTTTACAAATTCTTTCCATCAAAAGAAGAATAAGAAGCTTGCAAAGTTAACAACACTCTATGGGTGGTGACTAGAAAACTAATAGAGATAAGAGACTTATACTCGCCCCCATAATTGACTTGAAAAATCTGTGGCAGATCAAGAAAAAGATTACCCATGATGAGGTTGTGTAGGAAAGCTGGTGAATCTATTTTTTCAAGATGTTTGAGTACATTCTTCGATATTGGACATTGGACATGGAAAAAAGATTGGAGAATGGGTGCGGATTGCGTGTTAGCATGTGGTATGTAACAGAGGAGAATGCCCTTAAGAAGTATGAAGGTGAAAGTGTTTGCTTAAGGAAGCTGTACAATGGTGACTTTTCTCTTTCGTGCATTGAGTTGTTCAACAATTGCAGACTAGCTGTACAATCTTCAAATTAGATGTTCAAATTACTTTCTCAGGTTGGCCCTTAGTGAAAGGTCCGAGTATTGAGGACCAAAAACAACATAACATAGTCTTTTGTTTAGTATTACTCTGTCATATAGTTGTAATAGTTGAAAGATTTGAATATGAAATTGGAATATTTGCACTATAATGATTCTTAAAGATCCAAATGTCATCCGCGTGATCCCCTTCTTGTACTTGTAATATTATAGTGCGCTCTCTTTTTGGGGATTCGAGAGGAGCCTTCGGTGTTGCTAGTATGTAAAATAGACATCTACTAATAGATTATCAGTTTCTATTTTCATGTTCTGTTGTAACCGAAGTTTACTCGCCAAACACACTGGTGGAAGATTGCCCCATAATATTCCTTAATCGTTGAGGCTGAATCAGTACTATCAAAATAACTACGCTACAGTTCTAAACAAGTTGAGATCGATTATGAGATTCTACTCTGTACTATCAGGAACATATCGTAAACTGATGACAGTTCCATTATTTTACTTTTTCTCTATTCTAGCTATCTTTGTTTTTAATTGTTTCGAAGAATAGGGGTTCAATTCTACACCCATTTTGTGATGAAATTAATCCAGAGTCTTTTTTGTTGTGTGTGCAATATATTATCTAGTAGCAGTCAGGAGGCATATGTACTCGATTTTGTGTCTTCAGTTGAACTCATTACTTTTAGTTCAATGGCAGACCTGAGTTATTAACGTTTTGTTAGATTGGTCATTGGTTGTACCATGTATCATGTACTATGCCTCTTTATAACTATATACAATCCCCATTTTTCATTGTGAAAGCAAACTAAAATTTAAATTTTAATAATTGAAGTTCATCTCGAGAATTGTAGACATGAGTGAATTTCATTTAGTTGGATGTCAATACAGATACCGAATAACAAAGGGTAAACAAGAAAAAGTCTGATGTGCTTGCCCTCTTATTATTGGTATTTAAGTTAAGCATCTCAAGATTACACAGGAAAGAATTCCTCTCCATTAACCAGCCATTCAAAATAAAATAGTTTAGCTATGTTCTGTTCTTTCCTCCATTCGAAGATCACATGTGATAGGTGTCAGCCCCGGGAGGGTACCTAGGCTTGGCCATCACTCAAAGACTATTGCTAGTCCCCGAGTGAATCACTTGGCCTCATCGTCACATCTTACTCAATAGCGGAAGAATACTCATGTAAAACATCATGGAAAAGATATAAGAATTGTAAAACAATCTCAAGAATAGCTCAGGTTTAGCAAAAGAAGTACTCAACAATACTCTACTCTAGGTCCATGAAGTCTCTACTCTAAAAGTCTAGATGGTAACATGACAAGCCATGGCTACCTAACTCAAGAAAATAAAGTAACTGATAAGCAAAATAAAGGCTCCTTCTGATACCAAGGAGGGCTCACCAAATCTATGGAACTCGGGGACTGAACCTCAGTGGCGTGCCTGCTGAAGTCCTCTATCTCTTGTATGTGCATCATGAAATGATGCAGCGGCGAGTGGCATCATATAAGGACCCAGAATTTCCAATCTTATGCAGGTTGTTTAAGGTTGTCATGGGCCCCTACGACAAGCCAAGTTCAAAAGGATTTTTGTTGGCTAAGTTCGACACAAGTACCGGTAGAAGCATCAATTTTAAACAAGCATAACTCTTGGCACATTTGGAACTGGGTGGCCCACAATATGTCAAATGAAATTCCTTTGAGTTAGGTTCACAACGCACTTGGTTACACCTCATTCTGATGTCGGATGAAGGAGTTATAACTGTTTTTGTGAAACCCTCCCGTGCAGTGAAGCCCCACGGGCACCCATACAGGCACTGAGGACTTGTACGGGTTGTGGGAAATGTTTAGGTCTGGAAAATGGTATGGTGAGGCTAAGTTTTAGTCCATGACCAGTGGCATGGGCCGTGTGACTCACCACTGGCCATGAGGAGGGTAGTGGAGGTGTTTGAGGAGGCTTGGCTAGGCGTGGGTGACATTGGAAGCTAAGGCATGGACCACGACTGCCTTGTATAGCTCGTGTTGAAGGAGTACGGGCCATGGAACCTGGGAGTGCGCTGACTTGCAAAATTTTCTTGTCTAAGTGAGGTGGGACGGACCAGTAAATGGTCCAAGTAACACTACACGGTCCATGAAAGTTGCCATCAAAGTGACGTCGATGTTAACTTTTTCTCAAGTGTTCCAATTCCCTTTATCTAAGTCTTGTCTCACGGCACTCCACATGACCTGTGGAGTGCCACACAGCCAGTGAAGTCTCCAATAAGACAAAACTTTGCCAATTTTTCCATCCATTCACTAATGGCATTTTCGTAAATGCTAATTACTCTAATGAATTTTTTAGACTTCCAATGCTATCTTAAACTTCCTAAAAGACCTAAACAAGGTTCCAAAGGATAGAACTCATTACTCTAATGTCAATCACACTCCCAAATCCTCTCAAAAGCCTCCATCAAGCTCCGATTCAATTTCAAGGAAACCCAAATAAAGTTGGATTCCAAGACCTACTTCCAAGCTTCCATTCTTCCCAAACTCAATTCTAAGGAACTCAAGGTCTAAGGTATGTGTGTTGATCCTTGACTTCCTTTCAATCAAGGAGACCCACATTTATTTTTAAGCAATCTCATATATTTCGAGTTACTTTAAATTCGGGGTTTTGAAAATTCTGAATCCTAAAATTCCAATTATGCAAGAGTAGTGTCTATTTGATGATTTTAGTGTGACTTAAACTATTAGATGAGGATTTTCTTTGGGGTTTATAGAATTTCAAGTATGAATGTCCACTTTAAGACTTCTAAATGCATGGGTGATTACAATATAAATTTAAATGTGAATTTAATTATGTTTTTGATTGAATTTTATATTATATTATTGATTTTTGATTGAATCCTGATTACTCATGCCATTCTCTCATTGTACATAGCATATGTATTCATGTACATGGATCATTTTGAGCAATTATGTTATGTTTTAATCCCCAATT
Source organism: Solanum clarkiae (assembly GCA_011800125.2). Lineage (NCBI taxonomy): Eukaryota > Viridiplantae > Streptophyta > Magnoliopsida > Solanales > Solanaceae > Solanum > Solanum clarkiae. The sequence continues at coordinate 1,317 of JAABOM020062396.1, read as the reverse complement.
ATGTTCTATGATATGAGTTTTGGTAAATGTTGGTTATGGAAATATTGTGATCACATATATGTCTTGATTTTTGCTCCTTGAGCATTGTGGGTGCTTGCACCATTTTGTATGTGAATGGGCTATTCCTATGCATGAGTATAAAGACTATGAAATTATGTTTTGGCCTTTAAGCTGTTAGAACCCGTAAGTCCTTAATTGGTTCAATTGGGTAAAGTTTGGGACTAAATTTCTTCTAAAGTGTGGTCTTTAAGATTTAAAATTGTTAGTGGGGTCATGTATTGTGGCTCTTTTTGATTGGTTCAAGTGGAAGATTTTTTATCTATATATAGGTATGCCTCTGTTGTACAAGAAGAGTTCCCATACTTAAAAAAACAAGAGAGCAACCAAGAAAGCATAGCAGCCCTCTCGGGTTGCTACAGTAGCTCAGGGGAAATTTTCGTTTTTTCTCTTTCGATTATTTGATACTTCAAGCTTGGTATATTGGGTCCCCTAAGTGGCATGGAGGTGTTAGTTAGTCAAGGAAGCACTTGGTTTGATGGCTATAAAGACTTGGGTCTAGTAAGGGGCTTGAAAGGTATGGTAACTTCTAGCTTCATTTATGTAAATTAAAGATTGTGGGTATGTTAGGGGTGTGTTAAATTGAAGGTAAAACATGAAAAGAGGGTTGGTCGTTAGTTTGGATTGTGAATTTGGAATTTGGGATTTGAAACTGGGGACAAGCTTGCATATGAAGATATATTGATTTATAGTCATGTGTTTATGTTTATTTGTCATCAAAATAGTCCTTGTGGGGTGAAAGAAGTGTTGGGAAACTATGTGAATGCATACATGAGGCTTAGCTTGAATTGGAGCCCCATTGGAAGTGTAATGTTATGTTTTAACATTGGGGGTTAGCTTGATTGATTATTTGAACTGTGTTGAATTCTTGGGGCGGCGTATTATAAGGGGAGATGCTACTGAAACTTTTATAAAATTTGGAACAAAAAGTTAGGATTTAAGACCTGATATGGTTGTTAATCGTTGGCGTTATTGTAATTTTTGTAGATGTTGGACATCCAGAAGCATAAAGTGGATTGGTCTTGCATTGGAATTAGTTGGAGAAAGAAATCGAGGTATGTAAAGATTCTTATCTCTTGGAATGAATTAGTTAAGCTTAGTCAATGTCATACGTTTGAAAAATTTCTTTCTTCACAATTTAGGTCCAAATATATCCTATGTTTGCTCCTTGGTACTTTATAAGAATGTATTTATATTTTGACTCTTGGGTATGTAGAGCCCGCAAGTTGTAAAAGTGTGAAATGGGTTAAGATGTTGAAA
>JAABOM020062395.1:0-10278 GCA_011800125.2 Solanum clarkiae | reverse complement strand
TATATCATTTACATAAGCTCATTTCATCATCATAACATCAATCATATAATATCTCATGCTTCGGACCTTCAATTCCTCAAGAAACGATAACCAAACATTTTATTAAACATGGAGGGTGTGTAGTGCTAGTGTAAAATCATATAATTCAAGAGTGAAATCATGCTAGTAAATTCTATTGAAAAGCTTCAATAGATAATTGATAACACCCTCAAGCAATAAACATCAAAACCCTTCACCAATCCTTTCAATAGGTCTTATATTCATAGCTCAAACATTGTATAACAGTCACAGTTTCATATTCTCAAACATAGTGTGTAGTGATTTTCATAATAATCAAGACCCATGAATAAATCACCTTTAAATCATGCAATTCGTAAGAAAGGAAGCTTGAACATCATGGGTGAAAGGAACCCATGAAAGAAACATATAGACCTTAGCTTGGAGATGAACTTGGTGAAAATAGGAGGTGGAGACTTGAAGCTTGAAGAAGAACCTTGAAGGAAATTTTTAGATCCGGAAGAGATTTTGAGACTTGAATTTAGAACTGAAAATATGGTTAAGTGTTTGAGTGAGTATTGGGAAAGACTTCGGACGATATGAGTGTGAAATATGGCTAAGTATAGGTACTTTCACGTTTGGGAGCACATAGGCCGAAGACCCAAAAGTCTTCGACCGAGATAGCAAAATTGGACAAGAAAATACATAGGGGCGCACGCTTGGCGTGTCATGCCGGGTGCGCGGATCGTCTATGGAAATCGCATTTTTGCGATTTTCAAATTTTTCTATGGTTTCTCTTAAATCAGGATTAGTCCCTTTATCTCCTAATTTTGATGCCTTGAACAAGAATGTGAAGTCGAATTTTTGATATTGCACACGGATTCTGAGATATATGAAAATTACGATTTCAGGCACTTCCGAGTCATATTTTCAGGGACTTTTTGGGGTCGTTTCAATATCTCTCCCATGGAAAAATTTATCCCCGAATGTAAAAAAGACGTGCAAGAAAAGAGTAATTATAAGCAAATCAGCCCCAACAAGAATGTAATATTACATTTAAAACACCATTTTCAAAATCTCAATATAAGTGTAAAATTATCACAAATTTTCCAACTTAAACATGAATGCACAGCGAATGGGGAACCCGAAGGAACCCCAAATAAGCCTATGAACTTATCATTACTCATCATTGGTTGCGGAAGCATATACAAGACATAAAGAGTAAGAATGGGCAAAAGGGACTAAGGGGAAAGCTTGCATAATATCATAGTCAAGAGACAAAGAGTCAAAGCTCATATCATAGATAAATAGCATGTCCAAAAAATACCTCTATTACTTGGATAAGAGTGGGGCCCAAGACAAAGCAACCAGGCTCACCCTCATAGACAAAATTGAATATAAAGAAGAGTGTGCCAATACACAATAAGAGAAACATCAACAAATGTCCCCGATATGGAGGACTCGACAACTAGCTTGAGTAGTACCGAACTAGCCACGTGGAGGAGGAGGATGATCAACTTTGGCTCCGGTTCCTACATGGTGGTATAATGTAGGCAAGAGTATGCATTAGTACATTTGAATGTACTAACTATGCAGGATGCAATGCAAAACGAGATAGGCATCACAATCAAAATGCATAACAATAGGCATAATATAACAATATGGGATGTATGACCAATTCTCAGATAAACACGCTTAAGTAGCTCGTGCGCATATACAATATCATATGTATAGAAGAGAGCAAGCTAGATTTCCAAGTCTAGCTTTAAGGTTGGTGATGGGGTTTACTTTAAAGTCTCACCCATGAAGGGTGTAGTCCGATTTGGCAAGTAGGGTAAATTGAGCCCAAGGTTTGTGGGTCCTTATAGAGTATTGGGGAGGATTGGTAAGGTGTCCTATAAGTTGGAGTTGCCCATTGATATGAATATGGTTCATTTGGACTTCCATGTAGATATGTTGAGAAAGTGTGTTGGTGACCCAAGTGCTATTGTACCTTTTGATGTTATGGGTGTTGTAGAAGGTAATTTGACCTATGAGGAGGTCCTGATGGAGATTTTGGATAGGCAAGTGATGAGGTTGTGAAACAAGGATGTAGCATCCGTCAAGTCCTTTGGAGGAACCAACAAGTTGAAAGTTCAACATAGGAAGCCGAGGCGAGCATGAAAGAGATATCCATATCTCTTCCGCTCTACTTAAGGTGGAGGTACTAAAACCCTATATGATTTCAAGCCCTAAGTCCCTCATACCATGTTGCATGCATTCATGTTAATGGTAACAAGTTCATGATGATTTTGACATTTATGTTGAGATTTTTAAAAATGATGATTAAGTGTAATTGTTGCATTCTTGTCAGGCTGAAATATTCATGTTCACTTCTCTTATGTACGTTTCTTTGACATTCGGGGACAAATGTTCCCAGGGGAGAGACATTGAAACGCCTCGGAAATGTGCCTTGAAAATGACATAATCGTAATTTTCATATATCTCAAAATTTGTACGTGATACCAAAAATCTGACTTCATATTCTTTATGGGGGGAAAACATTGTTTGGGAAATGGGTATAACCCTGATTTCAAAAGATCGGTAGCGAAAAATGATTTTCACAAATTTTTAGGAAACGGCAGGCATCCACAACTCCTCCTAACGCAGACCCGTCGCGGAGGTGTGTTCGAACTTCCTTGATTTTGTTGTTTCGGCCTAAAACATTGGGGTCATGGCCCCATGCCCTTTTATGCGTAAAAACACCTATACTTAGCCATTTTTCAATTCTATATCACTCAAGACCCTCTCTAACACTTAACAAAATATTTCATCCAAATTCAAGTGTCTCAAGCTTAATTCTAGATCTCAAGAACTCCATTCAAGATTCAAGACTACTTCAAATCTGCAACAAAAAAAACCAAAGTTTAAGGTATGTGGGTTTCAACCATTAGGACCTTTCACCTATGGTGCCCAATCTTCCTTTTTATAAAAATTGCATGTTTTCAAGTTTTACTATATATGGGTATCTCTTACTACTGATTTTGATTATGAATTATATTGGGGTTTGGTGAAATGTTGATGGTTTATACATGTTTATCTATTCCAAGATTAGACTATGAATTGATTTTGTCTATTAAGACTATGAATGTTTTGGCCTGTGAAACTATGATCTATTATGAGATTGATGTTGGATTTCAAGGTATCTTATATGAGGATTTTACTATGTGTTGGTGGGTTGATTTATATTGAGTTTACTCATATTATATCACTGTTGAATGTCATAAGTTCGAACTAACATTACACACCTGCAAAGTGTTTGATAAAATATCTTGACAAGGATTCTTGAGTTATTGATGATATATTGCATGGTTTACAAGTCAAGTGTCATTATGATGATTAAGGGATTGTATGAATGCATTGAATTTATGAAAAGTATCTATAGTGTTATGAGTTGACCACGCCTTATTGGGGGGTCACATGCCTAATCACCTTGTTGAGGGGGTGACAAACCTCAATCACCTTGTTGGGGGTGGCGTGCCCGTACTACCACATTGAGAATTATGTACCTCAATCACCTTGTCGGGGAGTGATATGCCCGTACTACCACGTTGAGGGGTATGTACCTCAATCATTTTGTCGGGGGTTGGAATGCCCGTACTACCACGTTGAGGGGTATATACCTCAATCAGCTTGTCAGGGGGTAGCATGCCCGTACCACCATGTTAAGGGGTAGGTACCTTAATCTCTTTTGAAGGGGGCGTCTTGCCTTGAAGTTCAAGTGATAGTTTGCTTGGGCTACGTTGATATGGTCTCTTCCTACACATGTAATCTATATTTTCAGGTTATATGATTTTCAAGCACGTTTTACCTCAAGTATTGATCATGGATGCCACATTTATATCATACTTATCCATTGCTTATGAGTATGCATTTTGACTATGTTGCCCATGTCTTGTTGCAATACATCCTATATACTTAGTACATTCAAATGTACTAAAGCATACTCTATGCGTACATGATGTTATCATGTAGGAACAGGAGCACCTCTTGATCATCCACTACATGGCTAATTTGGTGCTTTGGAGATACCCTTTGGTGAGTCCTCAAGTCCGAAGACGCTATCTATGTTGCTCTTTCCTTTTTGTTATTTCCTTTATGTTGAACACTTGATGCTATGAGGTGAGCTCGGAGTGTGTCTTAGCCCCTGCTCCAATGTATGTTGAGATGTGGTGTGGGAACAACTGATGTATTTGTGCTTTGAGTTTGACTCTGGAGTATTTTATGATTATCTAAGGCTTCCTTTAGTCCCGTTTCCCTCATTTATATATCTATTTGTTGTTGTTATGCTTCCATGACTAAGGATGGGTGATTGATATGCTAAGATGGTTGTTTGGGGTTCCGTCAGGTTCTCTATTCTCCATGTCACGACTAGGCCCTACGGTTGGGTCATGGCATTTATATCATCAAGGCTCTAGAAACACCTCCTAAGTTCATTCTTGCAAGCTTTCAAATGTTAACATATAGGGTTTATACAATATCTCATGAAACGTGTTTAATTCAAGAATATAAGTTTATGATGATCATCAACGTATGAAAATACATGTAAGTAATATAGTTTTCAAGAATTTAATCAAGATTATACTTCATCTATGACTATTTATGGGGCACATGGGAGAACAATCCCATGTTTTTAGTTTAGCCATACATACTTGGAAAGTTGTATTACAATCAAAATTTGGTGAATACTTGTTTATTGAACTTAGGAGGGATTTAAAAAGGTCTGAAATACCCCCATGAAATGAAAGAAAATTTGTCTCGAAATTTACGTAGGTCTGCGACATGCCTCGGGCGGGGACCAACATATTTTCTTCCAAAAATCCTCCAAACATTTTTTTCCAAATCCCGTTGAACAATTAAAAAAATAGAGTGTAAGTCTATGTATAGGGCACGTCGCAGTCCAGACGTGCACAAACATTGTCTCAACTTTGGATCAAAAAATTATTTTTCAATCCAGTTACTCTAATATTTGATCGAGGCCATTTCCCACCTAATTTTTCATGCTGATTACAAATATGGTCTAAAACTTGCAAATGCAACATAGGAAGACGTGTTATGCGCATGTCCCTCCTCTAGGGGTATTTTGATAATTTTAATTTTACCAGGTGTTACATGGATGGGTGGTTATATATATATGTGTGTGTGTGTGTGTGTGTGTGTCTGTGCAAAACAATTTAAGTAATGAAATAAAAAATAGATTTTCTTTTTTGTCTTTTTATAATTTACTATTTTAATTTTTTCCTTATTCACATGCCAAATATCATCCTTTAATGTGTCACTTTTCCACGTCAGCACAAGTGAATTACACACACTTTACATTTTTCACCAAATCAACATTTTATATTTAATAGGTACATATTTTGAATAGTTTAGGTGTTTAATAGGAACTATTCTTAGTTAAGGTGTATAAGTGAAAAATGCGGACAAGTTCAAGTATCTATCGATGACTTAACCCATTAATTCTTTTTCTTTTGAAATATCTTTTAGTCTTGTTCTAAAAATGATTAGAATTTAAATTTTACAAATAATATGTGAATACTCTTGTTAAATTAAAAATTAAATTGATTTACTTCCCCTGCTTATAAGTGAATATTAACGTGCATAATTATTTATTCTTCGTTCAAATATTTTTATTGATTGATATAAATATTTAGAATTATATTTAAAAGAGAGACATAGTGATGAAATATAATAATTACTAATAAGAATTATAAATTAACATTTTACAACATAATAAGAAATCATACATTTAAAAGGTAAACATCATATCCTTTTAGAAACAAATTAAAATTTTAGAAAGATTAATAGGATCCACAAATAGGAGTCATAGAGTTACATTAAATCATTGATTCTTCTCCTTCTTAACAACTTTGCGATTTTTGTTTCTTGAGAGTTGGCAATTCACGTTATCATCTACTATGACTGATTTCTCCTTATTTGGAGATCTAGTTCTCTTGTCATATATATTCAAACGAAACATTTTGCCATTGTTATCTTTAAACCCCTACAAACCAAAAATAAAATATCTATTACAACATTAAGTGAATATCTATCTAAATATGTACATACATATTGATGTACTCATTTTTTTTAATAAAATCTTAAAAGATATGATGTGACTACCTTGCACTCCTCTCCATCTAAACCTTCAGTAGTGTTGAAGCCAATGTCCTATAGATAACAATTGTATTGCAAAATTCATATGAACTGTGGAAATTATTTAAAAAACATAAAAAATAAGTTATTATTTATTTTATTGAAAAGATGACATACAAAAAAGGCTTCATATTTTTTTGGTATGTGTTTCTTTATCAACTCCTCATCATGTCTATGCTTAACCACGCTTTACGTGTCATCTTGATTATGAATGTTCGAACACTTGACAATAACTTAAAAATCAATTGTTTTTAAGAATATTATCCAAATTCAGTGGATAGTGTCATCATTAATGTCAGTTTCTAGATCAAATATTTTAGTGTCAGATATTCTTATTTTTTTAAATCAATAGATGGCTGCAAAGCCTTTATTGAAAAATAATCAAAAGGGTTGTAGATGCCCAAGTCAAAAAACATGCGAACCCAAAATGGTCCTACAAAGCAAAGACTAAAGTTGAAAAAGAAAATTAAGAAATTTTCTAGAATCCCAAAAGGCATGCCTCAAAAAAGGGAAGTCACTTTTCTTTGTCCGCCTCATATTCTTCTTGTCTATATGAATCCTCATCAAATCTCATTGGCTAATAAAATGTTCATATGATGGTGAAGGTTATCTCCATAAATTCTCAGTATTCATCTGAGTTTGGAAAGATTACATCCAGACATTTCAATATCTCACAAATGCCATGTACTCTTATCCGACGAAGACTTCTTCAACTCAGATACACAGATTCACAGGAATTCTAGGAGATTCTCCATTACGGACGTGTAATTAATCTTGCGACTACTCTGACAAGCTTACTGATGAACATGCATATACCGCAAAATCATAATTGTCGAGCACCTCCCGGAGCTAAGTCCTCCTTTTCTCATCAATATTTTATATATTTTAATAAACACAAGCTTACCAAAATCCTTGCTTGTCAATAGATTGAGCTCCAAAAGGAACTGATAAAGTGTTTAGCTTGCACTAGTGAGGGTTTATTTGTGTCTATTAGATATGCTGCTACTCCCTACCACTCTTTTGATTATTGATATTCCCTTGCCTTTAATTAATGTGTGAATATGCCTGACTTTGCGCCTTTATTATTCGAATGTTTGGCACTTGATTTTTGTCCATTGTTAGTAGTGTTCTGCATTCTTTAGGGACATCCTGTAAAGCTTGAAAAATATATTATTTGTTCCTGCAAAAGAGAAAACCATGTTAGTGAAATAATCAGCCACTTTATTCCCTTCCCGCAGAATATGCTTCACTTCAATCTCCTTGCCACTTCTCATCTCAATGATAGTCTTTATCTTCATATTAATGCTCCAAGGAACCTCCTACGAGCCATTCACAAAATTATAGAGCATAGGGGAGTCATTCTCTAACATAAGAGGCAACCAGTTATTTTCAAGACAACATTTCAGTCCTTCTAACATAGCCCAAACTTCAGCCACAAAACTAGACTTTATTCCAATATCAAAAAAGGCAGCCATAAAAAAATCTCCCTTCCAATCACTTATACAAAAACCTCCTGCACTGAGTCCTAGATTACCTTTAGAAGCCCCATCCAAATCGCATTTAAACCAGCCTTCCATAGGGGCAATCCAGGAGATAATTTTGGGGATAATGAGGAGTTTATAGCCAGCAAGGAAGGATACTAAGTCAGCCCAATTTTTAGGAACATTTTTTAGCCAAGGATATCTATATTTTTTCAACCTATACAAATTTCTGCTTATTTCCAAAATCATACCCTTCAAGCTCAACTTTTCCCCATATTTAATTTTATTCCTTCTTTTCCATATTTCCCATAAGATGAAGCACATGATTGCATTAAAAATATGTCTCAACTTGATAGAACAATCAGCATTCAACCATTTAAGAATAGTCTCTTTTAAGAAGGATAAAGGCCTACATATCCCAGCCTCCCTAGTAAACACTTCCCAGATCTTTTTTGAAAGAGGACAAGACATGAAAAGATGATGAAAGGTCTAACTTGATCTCTGGTTACAACAACAACATAGAACTTCTTCTTCCACTCCAATCCCAAGCCAGAATTCTCCAATAGTTATCCTCTTTTTAATCAGCCTCAAGACAAAGAAAGGGACTTTAAAAGGTATTCCCTTCTCCCATAATCTAACAAAATACACATTTACTTAAGCAGGACATCTCACACATCCCAGGCTGATTTGAAAGTAAAATAACAAGATTTAGATAGCATCCAAAAAGGAGTATCCCAAACTTCCTTGACTGAATCTATCTATAGGATATGATGCGCAATATCTTGTGGAAAGATATCTCCCAAAACTTCTTCATTCCAATTTCCATTAAGTATAAGTTGATCAATATCCTTCTCCATTAGCTCATTAGAATGATTTATTGGGAGATAGAAGAATAAGGATCCCAATTGAGTCCAATTATCAAACATTATACTGGATTGAGCACTATTAGGCTGCCACCAAATCTTCTGATCAAAATAATCCCTCGCCCAAGCATATGCTTCCATGTTAGGGACCCCCTATTGCAGTCAACCACCTAAGGTCTAAACCTCTTACAATATTTATTCCACATATAAATTGACCACAAGGACTTTCTTGTTCTAAAATTCCACCAGATCTTAGCAAATGAAGGTTTGGAAAAATCAAAAAGAGAACAAAAATACAAACCATCCTCTTTTTTGTGTAAGCATATCTCTTGCCAGGCCACCCAATGCTTGCTTCTATCTCACTCCTTAAAGTTTCATAAAAATCTAGCAAACATTCTCTGTATATCATGAATAACACAGTTGGGAGGGATAAGTACTGACAACTGATAAATAGGGATACTTTGTAAAACACTATTAATCAAGACAACTTTACCTCCAAAAGAAAGTACTTTCCCTTTCCATATTTGAAGCTTTGCTTGTACGTTTTTAATAAGGTCTTCCAAATGTGATTTCCTTTTCTTTGCATAACCTACTGTACAACCCAAATAGGTTAATGGAAATTTACCTCTTTGAAATCCTATATGATATTCCACTCTTTTGATGTCTCCATGGGTAGCCTTGTGATAGACAGAGAAAGCACTCTTCGGTATATTAATTTTCTGCCCAGATTGCTTTTCATATTCAGTTAAGGCTTCCATAAGTAAGTTTAAGGAGGTACCATTTGCCTTTACAAAGATTATAGTATCATTAGAATAACATAAGTGATTCATCTGCTCACTCCACCTTGGTAGTCCATATCCCTGAAATGCTGTACAATTAAACAAGTTATTCAAAGTCCTACATAGGAATTCAACTACCATAATGAATAAGGAAGAAGATACTGGATCTTCTTGTTTAACACCCCTAGTAAAATGAAAGAATCCATAAGCTTGCCCATTAATTAAAATGGAGTACCAGTTATTAGTAATCTGTCTCCATATCTTATGGTATTTCATCAAACAAGGTTAAGCTAGGAAAGTGTCAAGAAAGAATGAGTACATGAGAAGCTTAAAGATTTGCAACAAGGGATTCACTCACTCATTTGGTGGGTCATTTATGCTAAAAGTGGGTTCATTCAAAGAACAAAGTCCTAAGATCCTTTCCATATCAACCATATCACCAACCAGTCTAAAAGTACTAAGGCAAGTTCTAAGTCCATACAAGATGCATGAATGCAGCAAAATAAGCTCACAAAACACATGGAATTGCACCCACAATCAAGTATAGACTTATAGGTCATGCTTTAACCCTCAACTTACCTTTACATTATCAGAACAAACATCACTAGATCATCAAAATGCATGACTGTATAACTAATCACAATCTCAAAAATTTTGAGGGTACCCAATTTTTCAAATCATCTAAAAAACATTTAAAACTGTGTATGCTACCAGATAACACTACTATGAAGTTGCACATTATATGCACTACTTAAACATGCTGGTTCAACAGAAAAGTAAACATCCACAAGGAAAAAGAATCACGACAAGAAAATCATGGGATCAAAAATAGGGAAAGCTATGGACCCAAGGCTACTCAGGCTTCACCTTAATCCATAACTTGCCACACCCCACCAAAATAGGATACTTTGTCCTCAAAGTAAAGATAAGAACAAAAACAAAAGACGATAAGATAGAAATATA
>JAABOM020062394.1:0-10279 GCA_011800125.2 Solanum clarkiae | reverse complement strand
CTTCCTCAACATAGACACATGGAAGACCGGATGAACCAATTCCATTTCACTAGGCAATTCCAACTCATAGGCCACCTTACCAATCCTTCTTATTACCCAATAAGGACCCACATATCTAGGGCTCAACTTACCCTTCTTACTAAAATGAACTACACCCTTCATGGATGAAATCTTCAAATAAACCCAATCACCAACTTTGAATTCAAGATCCCTTCTCCTCACATCGGCATAGGACTTTTGGCGACTTTGGGCTGTTTTCAACCTCTCTCTAATCGTCCTAATGTTACCAAGAGCCTCAACTACCATATATGGTCCCAAAAAATCCACCTATCCAATGTCAAACCACCCAACTGGTGATCTACAACGTCTACCATAGAGGGCCTCAAAAGGAGCCATACCGATGCTAGAATGATAACTATTGTTATAGGAAAACTTAATCAACGAAATATGATAATCCCAACTACCTATAAAATCCAATGCACAGGCCTTAAGCATGTCCTCAAGATTTTGGATAGTTCTTTCGGCTTGGCCATCCATTTCAGAGCGAAAGGTTGTACTAACTTTAACTCTTGTACCAAGATCCCTTTGGAAAGACCTCTAAATGTGTGAAGTGAATTGTGCACCATGATCTAATATGATGGACAAAGAAACCCCATGCAACCTCACCAAGTCATGAATATATAACCTAGCATAATCTTCAGCCCTATATGTAGTCTTAACCGGTAGAAAGTGAGCCGATTTCGTCATCTTATCAACCACAACCCAAATGGAATCAAAACCCTTTTTAGTCTTGGGCAACCAACTACAAAATCCATATTAATCTCTTCCCACTTCCAAGTAGGAATCTTTATATCTTGGGTTAGGGCACCCGGCCTTTGATGTTCGGCTTTGACTTGTTGGCAACTATGAAAATCGGAAACAAATTGGCAATGTCCCTCTTCATGTCTCCCCACCAATTCAGCTCTCTCAAATCTCTATACATCTTAGAGACCCGAGGTGAATAGAGTAAGAAGAACCATGAGCCTCATCAAGAATCTTTTCTCTTACGCCATCTACACAAGGTACACACAACCTACCTTGGTACCTTGGGGCACCATCTTCCCCTTAGGAGAAAACCTCCACTTTACTATCTTTTACCAATGCCATCAATTCCAACAAAGTGGGGTCATGATTTTGCTTAGCTTTCACCTCCTCAACCAATGAAGAATTAGAACCATCAAAAATAACAACAACCCATTATCAACCTCTTCCAACCTAATCCCCAATCTAGCAAACCGGTGGACCTCTTTAACTTCCCCTTTGCCACCATCATCAACATGAGCTAGGCTACCCATCGACACCCTACTCAAAGCATCCACCAGAACATTAGCCTTACAAGAATGATAATACACACTTATGTCATAATCCTTAAGAAGTTCTTACCACCTCCTTTGTCTCAAGTTGAGATATTTTTGAGTGAAGACATATTGGAGACTCTTATGATCGATGAACATATCAACATGCGCCCCATACAAATAATGATGCCATATCTTTAATGTAAATAACACGATAACTAGTTCAAGACCATGGGTAGGGTAGTTCTTTTCATGCACTTTGAGATTCCTAGAAGCATAGGCTATCACCTTGCCATTTTGCATCAACACACAACCCAAACCAACTCTAGAAGCATCAGACTACACAACAAATACTTCTAGCCCTTCTGGTAGTGGCAATATAAGGGCAGACACAAGCTTATCTTTCAAGGTTTGAAAGCTATTTTCACACTCATCGGTCCATATAAACTTAGCCTTCTATTGGGTTAATTTTGTCATGGGACAAGCAATAGAGGAGAACTCATTATTCACAAACCTCTGATAGTAACCCGCTAACCCCAAGAAGCTCCTAATATTCGATGGAGTCAATGGTCTAGGCCAATTTCTAATCACATCCATCATTTTTGAATCCACCTTAATACCATTCCCCGACACTACATGACCTAGAAAGGTAACCTCTTTTAACTAAAATTCACATTTCTCATCTTTGGCATACAAGTACTTCTCTTCCCTTAATCTTCGCAACACTACCCTTAAATGAGCCACATGCTCCTCCTTACTATGAGAATAACTCAAAAAATCATCAATGAAGACCACAACCAACAAATCAGGGTACAGTTTAAAGAACCTATTCATAAGATCCATGAAGATAGCCAGTGCATTGGTTGACCCAAAAGACATCACAATAAACTTATAATGCCCATACCTAGTTCGGAAGGCTGTCTCGGGAATATCACACTCCCTTACCTTCACTTGATGATACTCGAACCAAAGATCAATCTTAGAGAAGTGGCTAGCCCCTTGAAATTGGTCAAACAAATCATAAATTCTTGGAAGAGGATACCTATTCTTGATGGTGACCCTATTAAGTTGCCGATAGTCAATACACATTCTAAGAGACCCATCTTTGTTCTTCACAAACAACACTGGTGCACCCTAAGTTGATTGGCTAGGCCTAATAAAACCCTTCTTCACAAGTCCCTCAATTGCTCTTTCAACTCTTTTAACTTCATCGAGGCTATACGGTAAGGGGCAATAGAAATGGGTTGAGTATTGGGGAAGGAGGTCTATACCAAAATCTATTTCCCTTTTGGGAGGAACACTGGGAAGGTCATTTGGAAAGACATCAAGGAACTCATTTACAACCAGAACTGACTATATAGGAAGGAGTTTGGACTCCACATCCCTAATACTCACAAGATGATAAAGACACCCCTTAGAGATTAACTTACGGGCTTTAATGCAAGAGATGAACCTTCCCTTGACTACCAAATCATGACTCTCCCACTTAAGGACGGGTTCATTTGGGGATTAGCACTTGCCCTTATGGGTTCTACAATCAATAGAGGCATAATATATATGCAACCAATCCATCCCAAGAATGACATCAAAATCAAACATATCCAACTCAACAAGATCACAAGGCAATATTTTATGTAAGATGCAAATGGGAAAATTTCTATTGATATTTCTAGCAACAATAGATACACCAATATGACTAGACACCTCATATGACTCACACACAATAATTCGGGCTCAACATGGAACTTTTTGTCGACAAAGGGGGTGACAAAAGAAAGAGTGGCACCCCGATCAACCAATGCATACACATCAAAATCAAAGATTTTCAATATACCCATGATGACATGGGGTACTTCATAAACCCCTTGCCTCTCATGTTAAGCATAAAACAGATTGTGCCTTAGGGCACCACCTTGTTGGTCACCTCTCTCCAAAGGAACCGCATTAGCACCTTATGGACGAACCTCGTTACCCTTGTTGCAATTTCGAGGGCAATCCAACACCTTATGCCAAACATCCCCACAATCATTACAAGCATTAGTATCCCTCAAGCACGGGCCACTATGGCCCTTACCACATTTCGGACACCCATCATTAGGAACCACACCCCAACACCTTGGGCCCTTGGAAAATCATTGGCAACCTCTTATGAAATACATGAGAGGAACCTTGGCCTTGATAGAACAGGCCACCCTTTCGACTTTGGAATTTACCATCAAAATAGCCCCTCTTGGCCTCATGACTCATCTTCCTCAACTTTTCCTCCTCTATTTATTCGGCATAGGTCATCAAACGGGGACAAGTCCATGTCACTAATCAATATAGCAGACCGACATTCTTCACTTACCAAATCGAAAATACCATCACAAATTTATTCATCCTAAACCTTGACTCAAAAATTAAGTGTGGGGCATACTTTGAGAGTTGGTTGAACTTGAGGGCATACTCCCTCACACTCATGAACCCTTGTCTCAAATTCATAAATTCCACCAATTTGGCTTCCCTAAGCTCAAGAGGGAAGAACCGATTAAAAAAAGTTGTTTTGAGCTCCTCCCAAAGTACTACATTGTTGATTCCCTTCTCTTCTTTCCATTATTGTGCCATATTTGTGCCACCACTTTGAGTTGGTAAGCCGCCAACTCTGTCTTCTCCTCCAACGTAACACCCATGATAGCAAAAATCTTGTAGACCTCATCAATTAACTCTTGAGGGTCCTCATTTACCTTTGACCTAATGAATTTCGGGGAGTTCATCCTTGTGAAGTCTCTCATTCGAGATGCTGATGTAGGAGCATGAGGGGCTTGGGCCCCTTCGTTGGCTTGATTAGACACAACTTGTGCAAGCAAAGTGAGAGCATCCCGGAGCTCATCATGAGCCAATTGTTCCTTGGGTGTGGGGGCTCTTGTTCCTCTTATGTTAGGCATGGTCTAGCATAGTAAAGAACAATTGTTAGTGGGAAAAAACTTACTTTAACTCTATAGCACAATTAGAATATCAAGAAGGGAAATATTTTCTAAAATGTCTCATAGACTCTTACTCATAATTGGGGTGTACAATACAATCATAAATAAGACTCTAATCGACGCGGTGCGCTGGATATCGAGGACTATTAACAACCTAGTGCTCTGATACCAAGTTTATCATGACCCAAGCCTAGGTCTTAGATGTGACACGGCGTATGGGGAACCCGAAGGGACCCCAAGAAAGCCTCTTAACATATCATTATACATCATTGGTCGCAGAAGCACTAAAATACAATAAGAGTATGTAAATAGGGATGAACAGGGCTAGGGGACAACTTTCATATCATAAATATCAAAAGTCAAGAGAGAGTCAAAGCTCATAACATTATACAGAACATGTCCAACAACACCTCTAACCATAGAACTTATCGGGGGCTAGGACAAGCAACCAAGCGCACCCTCATAGTCAATACATATATAAAAGAAAGATAGTCTTAGAAAATAACATGAGATCATATATATCATCCTCGGAATGGAGATCTCACCAACATGCTTGGGAGAAATCATAATAGCCACGTGGAGGAGGGTGCTCAAGAGGGGCTCTAGTTCCTACATGGTGACATCATGTAGGCATAGAGTATGCGTTAGTACGTTTGAATGTACTAAGTATGTAGGATGAAACGCCCAACAAGAGATAAGTAACATAATCAAAATACATAAGCATAGGCAATGAGTAGCATATAATAATATGACATGCATGGAAGATGCATATAGTAAACCATGCTTATATAGAACATAATACATGTGTAAGGAGTGACCATTATTAGTTAATATCTAAGGCCTACCACCGCTTTGGAGATATGAATGAGGTACAAACCCCTCAATTAGTTGATGAGGTACAAACCCCCTTCCCAATATGGCTATCAAGGTACACACTCATCGACATGGTTGCACTGGCCTACCACCTCTTAAGCGAGACGATCGAGGTACAAACCCCTCAACATGGTTACCCGGGCCTATAACCTCCCGAGTGAGGCTTGGTCAATTCCCAAAACTATAGAGATAATATCATATGCATACATTTCTTTCATCATCATAAATTCATTCAACTTATAAGACATGCATTGGACTTTCAATTCCTAAAAATATATCAACCGGACATTTTATCAAAAACTTAGTGGGTGCGTAGTGCTAGTATAAAATTATACAATTCAAGAATGGTTTCATGCTAAAAAATTCAACGTAAAACCATCAATAGATACTTGATAACACCCTCAAGCAATATACATCAAAATTCTTCATCAAATCTCACAACAGATCTTAGATTCATAGCTAAAAACATGCTAAAACAATCATAATTTCATGAAACCTTAACATAGTATGCAGTGAAATTCATAATAAACAAGACCCATGAGTAAATCAACTTTAAATCATGCAATTTTAGGTAAAGAAAGCTTGGACTTCATGGGTGAAAGGAACCCATGAAAGAAACCCACATAGCTTGACTTTGGAGAATCCTTGAAGAAGATTGGAGATAGAGACTTGAAGCTTGAATGAGAACCTTAAGATCCGAATGAGTTTTGGGACTTGAAATTTGAAGGTGAAATATTGTCTAAGTGTTTGAGAGAGTATTTGGGAATGTCTTGTGTGATATGAGGGTGAAATAATTCTAAGTATAGGTATTTTCACATATGGGAAGGCTTAGGCCAAGACTCAAAAGTCTTGGACCGAGATAGAAAAATCGGACAAAATTTACACTGAGGCACGCCCTTGGCGCGTCGCGCTAGGTGCGCAGAAACCTCACTGGAATTCAATTCTTGGGAAAAAGAAATTGCAATTCGTTTGCTCTAAAATTAAAGTTAGATCCATTTTCCACTCAATTTGACCCCCTGAACAAGAATATGAAGTCGAATTTTTGACATCACGCATGAATTTTGAGATATATGGAAATCATAATTCTGGGCACTTTTGAGGCACATTTTCGGGCACATTTTAGGGTCTTTTTATTAAGGATCAAGCTCCTCTAGCGATTAATGAAGTCAATGACTTTCTTATTATCCTTTTGGTGGGCATTCGTAAGCTCTATAAGGCTTACAACACATCTTGTACTATAAAAACACTTAAGAAATTACTGCTCCATATGCTCCCAGCTATCAATAGAACCAAGTTCAAGATCTATGTACTAGTCAAAAGCATTTCCTATGAGTGATCGAACAAACTGCTTAACAAGATGATCATCATACATTCCAGCATTATTGTTGGTTTCAACAAAGTGTGCTACGTGTTGTTTTGGATTTCCCTTGCTGTCAAATTGCTGGAGTTTAAGAGGTTGATAGACATCATGTATCTTTAGGTTATCAATTCTTTAGAATATGTCTTTACATATGTGAGTGGAGATTTAGATATGAACTCTGACTTATCTTTGATAGTATCTATGATGAAGTCTTTCAATTGGTCAACGAATTAGACCTTCAGCAGACACTTGAAACTCTTTGATCGTTGTTTCTTGTTTTGTGAAAGACTTTCTTTCCTCTTGCGTTTCATGAAGTTCCGTACATAAATGAGTGGATTCTCACTCCTTCATATTCTCTATTATGTTTGTCAACTTGATAATTTGGGTGTCTTGGCCTTTGATGTATTTTGATAGGCCTTCAACCGCTTTTGTCAAATTCTCATTTTGTTCTTCTATGGTGAAAGTTTCAATTACCATCGCTTGCACAACCACCATAGAGGATGGAGAATAGTGCGAAACATCGCTAGGATATAGCCTCGATTGAGAAGTAGCATAAGGAAAGATCGTAGCAGATCTAGCGCTTAAGATATCATCATCTTCATGCACGAAGGGATCATTAGACTGAGTACATCACTTTTGTGAAAGTCTTAGTCGATCCAACATTCTTTCTACTACCTCAATGATGTCTTTACCTTTTTATAGAGCATACAGAGAGGATATCTCTTCTTCTGGAGAAGACAAATAATAAATAGGAGATAATTTAGGTGGCGCTTGAAGCGCTTGTTGTCCCAGCATTTCGGTTTTACTCCTAATTTGTGCCACAATTTTCATGGCAATTTTTAAGCCATTTGCGGAGTCAATATCTTTAAAAACATCAAATTTAAAGTTGATGTTCATTACGGCCGTACTGATAATTTTTTGTGACTTTAAAGAGATCATAATTTTGATCCAATAGTTTTTTGCGGATGCGGATTTTAAGTTGATCTTTTTGGAATCGCCTTGGTGTTCTTGATTTTTTTTAAAAGAAGAGGTGAGAGGCAAAGATTGTCCCACAAGGCATGCCAATTGGTAAGCGACTAAGTTTCGTTCCTGAAAAATAACAAATCAAGAAAAAAAAAGTAGAGGCAAACAACAATATTTGTATTTTCAAAAATTTGTGTGAAGGTTACAATCTTTATAAAAATCTTAAAAAAAGATGTAATCCTCTGATTCTTCTCCTCACAATCATCAACTCAAGAGCTTTGCTTTGTTCTTGAATCGAAGAAATACTTGTTAAAACTTCACTAAAAATGCAGAGCCAAGTGTTAATCATAATTGTAGAAATATGGGAACTTGCAGCTTACGCAGCTTACAACTTGGAGACAAAACTTCTTTGTATATGGAAGACTTGCGGATCATCACTAAAGATAAGAACTTTTCTATGTATTTGTCTTCTTCTTGTTCCTCTTCTTCTCTCCTTTTTTGCTTTTTCATTGTCTTATGAAAACCCCTTTATATAGTTGTAAGTTAGGATTTTAGGGGTATTTTGGTCTTCAATTAATTTTAGAAGACCTTGGACTTGAAGAACATGAGTTAGACTCGTCTTGTCAACTTAATGGACTGACCCAAATATAATTTGGAGTTTGTTTAAGTCATAAAATTTTAACTTAAATATTAATCCAACCTTATTAACCAATAATTTGACTTGGTCAACGTATCATGAATTTAAGATTTAATCCACATTTAATATGGATTGATCAATAAAATTTCACTGTCTACAAAAATATATGAAAAAAATGATAAAATAAGGGCTTCTAGCCTTGGAAGACACCCTAATAGACTTCTATTTTTTTCTTATTTGAATAAAGAAACACTCTACAACCTCTAGGAAAAATTCTAATAGGACCTTTATAAATAAATAATTTATCAAAATTACTTTCCAAATTATTTATCTTTTCATAAGTTCATAATTAAATTAAATTTTTCTCAGTAATATTTGTTACCAGATGAGGTACACACTTTGATCACGTGCAAAACACGTACAACAAGACTATTATTATATTAAAAGCGTGAAGACCTTTAGAAATACTGTTTGAACTTTTTGTCATTCATTAAAATACTCTGCTTTAGATAAATATCTTTTCACTATTTTTCCTTAACTTATTATTTAATTATATGTATAATATTGATTTTTAAATTATATAGAAATAAGTGATAAAATAAGGACTCCTAAATCTTCCTTATTTGATAAGCTTTCACTTCTTCCTTATTTGAATAAAAAATATATCCTGCAGTCGAAAAATTCTAATTTACCATGAGTTCTAGTTAGTAATAGAATCTTTGTATATAAGACCTTTATATATAAATAATTTATCAGAATTACTTTTATAGTGAATTATTTATCTGTTACAATAATTAAATTTAGTTTTTCTCATTTTGATTACGCGTAAAACACGTACAACAAGACTTGTATACACTAAATACATATTACTATTTGTTATACCATGTAATTTTTCCTTCCATGATTTTTTTTTTTAAAAAATTTCACTTGGATGAAAAATATGTGTCATAATTAAACATGAATAATTGAAATTTAATCAAGATAAAGTCTAGTCTAATTATGCATAGTTAATCAAGATAATTCATTTTTTTTCTAAAGTTGTCTAATTTAGATTCTTAGTTTTTGTGTTTTTTAAACAAAATTAGGTTTTGTATTCCAAGTCAATTTATTTGTTGCATACTCATTTTTTCTTTTTATTTTGATTTTTTATCTTTAACAATTCATAAATCAGTCTCTTGACCAAAGAAGTATTAACATAACATTAGATATCTTTTATTTATAATTTAATTATTTTATATTTTGCAATATCATAAATTCATTTAATTAGTTTTTTCTGAATTTATTCGTGTAAACATTAGATATTTCTTCCTTTTTCATCTTATAACCTTTTAAAAATAAAAACTATTCAAATAAAAAAATTGATATACCTAAGTTGCAAAAAAAATATATTTTAAAATATTTATGAATGAAATAATAACTTACAAAAATTATGGAATTTTTCAGAACAATTGAAAGCAAATATATGAAAAATCCATTATTCTAATCACGATTAGAACTTTATTTTAATTAATTTAATTTCAATTATTCAAAATTTAACAATGACACATATCTTTCATCGAAATAAAAATTTGCAGAAAATAGACAGGAGCTCCATCCAAATACTTCTAAATTTGGCAAGAATTTATGAATATATTTTATTCATATTCTAAAATAGAGAATGCATTTAAATTTACTATCATATTCTAAAATGGAGAATGCATTTAAATTTACTTGAACAAATAAAAATAATAAAAATTACTTTTAAAAATATCAACAATTCATAAACGAATCAAATATTCCCCACTTTCATTTTTAATTATCTTATTAAAAAAGTATTGGTATGATAAATTTACCATTTTACTACTACTAATTGATAGGGTCTACTCACTCTTCAAATTCATTATTTAATAATAATAAGTTAAGGAGTCGCTTGGTGTGATAGATAGGATAAATTAATCCCACAATAAATTTTTAGTGCCTTGAATTCTTTGTTTGGTTGCACAGATTAGCATAACTTATCCCTGAATTAACAATTAGTTCCGAGATAAAGTTATCCCTTCATAGAGGTGGAATAATAATCCAAGGATAACTTATCATGAAATAAAATATGCAAAATAATAAAAACACTCCCTTAAACTCTCTTTTATATACCATTTTTACAATTTCGTAT
>JAABOM020062393.1:0-10279 GCA_011800125.2 Solanum clarkiae | reverse complement strand
CAAGGCAAATAAGAAAGGGCTCAACACAGATCCTTGGTGGAGTCCCATCTCAACAGGAAAATACTCTGAGTCTCCTCCCACACGCGAGTTTTGGCTCCATCATACATGTCCTTAATCGCCCTGATATATGCCTCTGGGACACCTTTCACCTCTAGACACCTCCATAAGACATCCATTGGGACTTTGTCGTATGCCTTCTCGAGATCAATGAACACCATATAAAGATCCTTCTTTCTTTCCGTATATTTCTTTACTAATCTCCGAACAAGATGAATTACTTTAGTAGTCGACTGCCCTAGCATGAATCCGAACTGGTTCTCCGAGATAGATACTACTCTATGCACCCTCATCTCCACTACTCTCTCCCAGACCTTCATAGTGTGGCTTAACAACTTGATACCCCTATAATTGTTACAACTTTGAATATCTTCCTTATTCTTGTACAATGGAACCATTGTACTCCTCCTCCATTCATTAGGCATCTTGGCAATCTTCATAATAACATTGAACAGTCTAGTCAACCACTCAATGTCACCCTTGACTATGTTCTTCCTGAAGTCTACCGGAATATCATCGGCTCGATCGCCCTCCCCCTCTTCATCCTACTAATAGCCCGTCTTACCTCCTCAACTCTGAACCACCTGCAATATTTAAAATCACGATAGTTTTCGGAGTGTGCCAACTCACCCAACTCAATATCTCTATCTCTTTTTTTCATTTAGGAGTTTATGAAAGTAAGTATGCCACCTTAATTTAATGGAAGTATCATCTACCAACACCTCGCCCTCTTCATCCTTGATGCACTTCACTTGGTCCAAGTCGCGAGATTTCCTTTCTCTTACTCTAGCGAGCCTATACAATCTCTTTTCCCCGCCTTTATCACTTAACTCTTCATAAAGGCGCTCAAAAAGCTGCTGACTTAGCATTCGTCACCGCCACCTTTGCTTCTGACCTGACCCTCTTATAAATTACGTTAAGGTTTTGCTTTTCATCTTCATTCCTACACTCTAACCACTCTGTGTAAGTGACCTTCTTATCTTTCACTTTACCCTAGACTTCATCATTCCACCACCAATCGCCTTGACGTCCACCAAAGATCCCTCTCGAAACCCCTAGTACCTCGATAGCTACCTTTCTTATGTAACCAGCAGTCGTGTCCCACATACTGTTCACATTACCTTCACTACTCCACGCTTCTAAGTTTCTCAACTTTTCTTCCATCTCGCAAGAAAGGGCAGGAGTAAGGCCTCCCCATCTAATTCTAAGTTGGGTATACATAACCTTCTTCTTCTTTTCTCTCTTGATCCCCATATCCATCACTAAAAGCCTATGTTGAGCAGAAACATTCTCATTCGAAATAACCTTGCAATTCTTACATAAGCTTCTATCCTTTTAGAGAAGTAGGTAATCTATCTGAGTCTTAGCTACCATACTACGGAAGGTAATCAAGTGGTTTTCCCTCTTTGGGAAACACGAGTTAGCAATCACTAACTCAAAGGCTTTGGCAAAATCCAAGAGAGACATCCCACTTCCATTCCTCTCCCCAAAACCAAAGCCTCCATGAACCTCTTCAAACCCGCTAGTAGTTGTCCCGATATGCCCATTAAAGTCACCCCCAATGAAAATTTTTATCTGTCTCCGATATGCCTTGCACAACCTCTTCCAGATCCTCCCAAAAGAGCCTTTTGACTTCCTCGTCAAGGCCTACTTGGGGCGCATAGGCACTAACTACATTCACCACATGTCTACCAACCACGAGTTTGATAAACATTATCCTATCATTAACCTTCCTAACCTCAACAACATACTCCCTCAGACCCTCGTCTACTAAGATACCCACACCATTTCTATCCTTAGAACCACCCGAGTACCACAGCTTAAAACCATCCACATCCCGAGCCTTGGTGCCTACCCATTTTTGGTCTCCTGGACACACGCTATATTAATATGTCTCCTCTTAAGACACTTCACTAGCTCTATGGATTTCATTGTCAGTGATCCGATATTCCACGACCCGACCCTTAACTTGAATAACCCCGTGTCTCCCTTACCACCCCTACCCCTAACCCCTGGCCCTGACCGATGACATGACCCTAGTACACCATGAGGTCCCGATGCCAGTAACTAAAAAAACTAAAAACTCTCTAAGCTACAAACCCAGGAAATACAAGTAAATGAGTAAGCATTCTAGCGAATGTACAAGTAACAGTAAACAACCAGAAACTACCAACAACTGGAAGAAACCCAAAAATAATATGTTGTACAGCCCACAACCAATATGTAATCAGCAATATCCAGCAATATGTAACAACTACCCAGCACTATACTCACATTATATAACAAACAACCCACAATAACAATGAGAACAGATAAGATATGAACAGAAAGTACCAGGTAGTAAGGAAACAGGAATCGGTGATTAGGGAAAGTACTAAAAAATACAAATATCTAACAAGAATCGGAGCTACAAATATAACAGTGATCCGAATGAAAATGCAGATAAAAAGAATTGTAACAGTAATCAGCCTAGGAATCAGTAACAAAGACTGTCAAAATCAAGAAGTACAGAGAAAAACAAAGAATTTCAAAAACAAGAAGTACAGAAAAATGGAGGAGCGAATGAACCTGGACCGTCGAAAAGTCGAAGCTGGAGATTACTGTCGGAACGTCAAACTCTTGTCTCGTTGGAATTCGCTTCAGCGCTCGCCGGAGTAGATCGACGGGATGTCGACAAGGTGAGCTTTGTAGGAACCTTGAAAATGAAGCAGATTCGAAAAAAAATGAGAAATTGGAGCAGAGCTGGAACAATGTCGCCGAGAATGGTGGCCGGCGAGTAGGGCTCGTAGAATCTTCAAGATGAAGAACAGAATCTAATCTGATATTTGCCGAAAATTCGATGTTAATAGTCAAACAAACCACAAATCTTGACAGATCTCGATTGAGAGGTGTGTATTTGTCGAATAATTGATTTTTCGGTGAGTTTCCGGACGATGCTTTCGCCGGAATGAAGTCGACGGAAGAAAAAAGGGAGAATCAGAAGAAGAATCCACTTTAAGCCAAATATGAACCTAAAAAATGAAAAAAAATTATAAGTTAATTTATTTAAATAAATTTATTAATACAAAACTACAACTATAAAACATAACATCAAAAAAATAAAAAGATAATTTAAAGAATTTGAGGGAATTGAGGGGTAGTTTGGTCATTTAGGGGGCTTATCCAAGGAATGTTAAACCTTGGATTAGCTATCCCTCCATTTTCTAGGGATAAAATAATACCATGAATGAGGTATAACTAATTCACGGGTTAAATCAAATAAAGCAAATAATAGCTTAGTTAAATTATCGAAGGATTATTTTTAATCCATGGACTTTTTTATATAATAGATCCTACCAAACGGGCCCTAATAGAATTTCGAGAACTTTATATGTCTTTTAAATATTTTAAGCTGTTAATTATTGAGATTTATAATATTTTTGTGTTATTTTTAAATAAATGTTACTTTTTCTGCCTCATTTTATGTGGCATGAATAAAATTTTAAGAGTCAATCAATCTTTTTACATGTCTTTCAAAATTAATTATTGAGATTTACTGTATTTTTTATGTTGCTTTCAAATACATGTTACTTTCTTCTCTGTCCTATTTTACATGTCATCGATAAAATTTTAAGCTCAATCAATTTTGTATGAAGCTTTTAAATATTTAAGTTGTTAATTATTATAGTTTAGATTAGATTTTCACAATTTTCAAATGTGTTAAAAACTCAAAAGTCTAAAATAAAAGAACCACTACTCAAGCAGGCATGTCAATATCCTTCGAAAAAACTATAAAAATTAGCAATTTGCCCCTAAATTTTGTATATATAAAAAAATTAAGACAAATAAATTAAAACGGAAGAATCATAAAAAAAATTACAAATGCACTTTCAATTTGCTCAAGCAGACATGTTGACATGCTGCCTGCTTGAGCAGCTTACATTGCCACTTATAGTATAATAGTAGAAGTTGAGTAGATTAATTAAATCAATGATTAATGAGTAGAAATGCATCTTCTCTCAGGGTCGTAGAATGAAGTACAGTCCATAAAAGGACTCATACATGGACCTTAGATTTAGAAAAATTATCTAAGTCATAGGGGTAATCAAAGCCACATCTACGGACCGTAGATCAATTCATGGTCCGTAGATAACCCCTTGTAGTCACTGCCAATGACAAATTTTTCAGTCATTTCTCAACTCTTCTGGGACTTCCAGTTCATACTTAGTAGGAAATTTTTAGGGGATGTTACATTATCTCCCTCTTGAGATCATTAGGTTTCAAATGAGGATCAATCTAGGAATCTAATCAAGGCACAAATCTTATCATGAATTTTAACAGTCCAATAATCACCAAACACTCAATCAATCAAAGAATCAAGCAAACCATCAGTCAAATTCTAGGATACTATCGCAATCAAGCTTGGAGTAGAAAGAAACCCAAGACATAGAAATGAATTTTTACCATCAACTTTCTCATTATTAACATGTAGGAATAAATGTGGGTATCTAGCCTTCATATGCTCTTCTGCTTCCCAAGTCACTTCTTCTGCAAATTGATTTCTCCGCAACACCTTTATATATGCAATTTCCTTAGTTCTCAACTTACGAACCCATCGATCAAGGATTTGAACGAGAATCTCCTTATAACTCAAACTATCTTTCACTCCAATATTCTCAACAAGCACAAACAACTGTGGATCTCCCAAACACTTCTTAAACATGGAAATGTGGAATACCGGATAGATGACCGCTAACTTTGGTGATAGTTCTAATTCATAAACTAAATTATCCACTCTCTTCATAATCTACTAGGGACCAATGTATCTCAGACTTAATTTCTCCTTTTTCCTACCGCATCACCTTTTTCTTGGGTGACACTTTCAAGTACACCCAATCATTAATCTCAAACTCTATGTCTCTTTTTCTAACGTTAGTGTAGGACTTCTGTCGACTCTGTGCAGTCTTCAATCGCTCTTATATAATCTTTACTTTCTCCATAGCTTGGTAAATGAGGTTTAACCCAATCAATTCTACTTCACTTACCTCGAACTAATCAATTTGGGATCTACATTTCCTCCCATACAGTGCCTCATATGGAGCCATCTGAATGCTCAAATGGAAGTTGTCATTGTAGGCAAATTCAATTAGAGTAAGTGGTCATTCCAATTACATTTGAAGTCAATAACGCAAGCGCTCAACGTATCCTCCAAGGTTTGAATAGTGCATTTTGCCTGGCCATCAATCTGAGGGTAAAAAGCAGTGCTAAGGTTCACCTTCGAACCCGAGCATTTCTGGAAAGATTTACAAAAATGGGTAGTGAATTGAGCTCCTCTATCTGAGTTGATAGATGACACTTGTTTATATGTTTGAAAATCTACCGTTTTAGTTCTTTAAGTTATGATTATGGTCTCGAATTTATGTAGAGAATATAACTATCTATGGATACTTGTGATGACGTCGCAAGATTAAAGACAGTAGCTAATTTTGCCTTTGAATTATGAAGGATTTTGTCATCTCGATATTATGTTGTCAGGTTAATTGGGGGTACGGTAGGACCCTTTCTTATGTTCCTAAATATATAAAATGTTTTCGTAGAAATTAAGTAAATCTATGGAAGTTATATTAAGTTACTTGCATAAGAAAGAATAGAAGATGGAAGTGTTTTGGATAGCCACCCATAGTTAATTGAAACTCAAATTCTTCCAAGTCAGTCCTAATCCAAATCCAAACGGGTCGATACAGGTGTTGAAGCAGTGCTTACAGGTTTTAGAAGCAAAAAGAGGTTGTATACATATGATATACACTAATATATAATATATATAGTACAGTGACACAGGGATGAAAAAAGAGCTTAAAAGCCCATCATATGCAACAGCCCCCTTTTGGGCAAATAGGTCAAAGCCCAAACTCTTAACTCTATTTTCTTATTTTGTATTATTGTCTATTTATATTTGGTTAATACTAATATCTATTTATTTGATTTTTACTTAATTAAATTCTCCAAACGACAAATCATTTTTATATTAATTTTTTCTTTAAGCGATCGCATTTACTATGGTTATTTTGACAAAAATTTCAAAATTTTAAAAGTGGTTAAGTTTGTTAATTCCCTTTCAAAATGTTTCTTTTAAAATCTCAAGTCATCTTTTTAAAGTTAGACAATTTTTGGAACGTCTTTTTCAAATTATTTAGATTACTTAAAAATAGATTTTTCTTTTTTACTTGAAATATTTTTAAATTTTAAATTTTTTCTTAATAGTTAGTCAAATTAAATTTAATCATCGGTTAACCACACGTTAGCGACCATGTCTAAGTGTTAATTAACTTCTCAGAATGGAAATAGAACTTTTATTTTTTCTCTAAAAATTTTAAAATTTTTCTATTAAGTCATAAAATTAAGTTTTCTTAATTTCTTTAAAAGAATTAAGTGGGTTCTTTCATTTTTCGAATATTAATTTTTTCTTAAATTAATTAAGTTTAAATCGATTTTTTCTAAACTAGTCATTTCTCCAATTAACAATATGTCATAGACTAAGTATATATTTATTCTATTTTTATTCTCTATATTTCATGTATTTGATTATACATGTCATATTATTTTTCCCGTATCTATTTTGTCACATTTTATGAAATGTTATTTATTTATAGATAACTTATAAGATTTTACACCCTATCATATACATATTAATATATAGTCATTTTCATGTTGTCACTACACAAAAGAAAATAATGAACCGTGTATATTTTTTAACATCATAAATATATTTTACTTTATAATAAATACATACAAGATAGTAAGTTTTACATAATATTTTAACGTTTCAAGTTTACTTTCCAAGTATATTTATTTTGATTATTTATTTCACTATATGATAATATATTTGATTTTTGTAAATATTATATACATGTGTGCTTTATACACATAAAAATATATAATTTAAGTTTTCTATGTACTTGGTGTATTATTTTGTTACATAAATTATATTATCCTCGTTTCTAATTTCTTCTCTTTTCAAATGTTATTCATCTTCCTTATAAAATAAAAATACAAATTATTATACCTTGACATATACATTGTTTTGTTGCATACATTTGCTATTTTAACCCATATATATAAAATGATGAACTCTCATATATTTTGACGGCATACATAAATATACTTTATTTTGTAGTAAACACATATAAGATCACAAGTTTTATATAAATTTTAACATTGTTTGTATTGCGTTACTTTATGTTACGTTATTTCTTTCATTAATTCATTTATTTATTAAAAAACTCTTAATTTTACTCAAATTGCATACATTGTTATATTTTGCACCTCATCCATTATCTTGTTTCATTTATTTATTCATTTTGCAAATAAAGTAATAAATTCTCACATCCAACATTTCAATATATTGCTTACAATAAGTTTTTATGTGCTCATTTATTCTGTATAATTTTAAACATATATCTATATTTTTCTAATATATAAATTTTTCTTATATTTCCAGTTTATTTGTCTATTACTTACTTAGTTGTTAATTTTATTGTATATTAAGTATCTTATTATTAACATTTTTCACGAGTATTATAGACATACATATGACATACTTTGTATTTTTGTTCTTTCTTTTCTATAATTAATGAAATATTCTTCTCACTAAATTTAAGAAAAATAAATGAATATTTTATCACAAGTTATTTTCCTGAGTAAGTTTAAGGACTATTTTCGAATAAGCTCTGAGGGATGCCTAACACCTTTCCCTCGAGTAACCAAAATCCTTACCAAGAATTTTATTGGTTTTGCAAATCAAAACAGAGTCTACATTTACATTTCCTTAAATTGGTTTCCTAATATTTTCCTTAAAATTAGGTGGTGACTCTAAACATATTTTTTCAAACACCAAAAAGCACAACCACATGATGTTGCGAACTATTTTGACTGGTTCGAAAATGGGGCGCGATAGAGTGGCGTCTCTACTGGGGACAATTTAGGTTTTAACCTTAATAAACTAAGCTTAGGAATAATACTTGTGATTGTTTGTTAGTTAATATTTGTTAGTTAATTATTTGTTTTATATATTGCTTTGATTGAAAGGTCGCAAGTTAAATCCAACCTTATGTTCCTTATTTGTCTGAAAATACTATTTGTTACTGTTTTCCTACATTCTTATTCTCACTTTCTATCGACTCCTTGGCCGTACACTTACACACATTGCTAAACCTTCTTTTGGATTCCTTAGTTTCAAAGCTGGTGCAATAAGTTTAGTGTACATTAGCAACTCGCAATACTTCCATCCACTCTTGAGCGTTTAGGAAAAACTCTTACTCAAGAAAATAAGTCATTTTGCATATACCTTAGGCGAGACAGTCCAGGACATCGTCTTTGCAATTAGGAAGCACCCTTTGTCAAAGGTTATACACCTGACAACATACTTTTGTGAAAGTCGACGTGAATGATCTAAACTAAAAGACATGATGGATTTGGAGTAAACATACTTATCATGCCTTTTTCTCTTTCTCTAGATGAAAATCAACCAAAATCTTCCAGACATTAAGATGGTCATTTCCGCCCCACACTTCCTACAAAATTGGTGGCAAAATATTCGTGGGGCACATAGAGCTTAGGCTAAAAGACATTTAGGAGGGTTGCTACCGCTCATGGAAATTCGAACAAACAAGATGATCATTACCCTGCTAAAGGAATTTTGGGATCCGAGTACAGTGACTATCAAATTCTTGGATTCAAAATCACTTCCACACTGGAGAAATTTAGTGATTTCACAAAGCTATCCATCGGCAGAAGGATACCGATATGTCCATCGACCATAAGTGCAAGAGATTTCTTAAGACTCTTGGGACGTGAAAAACGGAAAGGTTAAACTAGCATATCTCTTCAGGAGATATGGTCACCTTGAGAGTTTTGATTCATACTGTGAGATATGCTAGTTTAACCTTTCCTAAAGAGACGTATTTGTTGTGCAGCAGGGGTACTCCTTGGTACACATGGTTCTTGCTGAGGTGTTTCAATCATTGTCAGCATGTACAAGAGGACATGATTTCTTCGGGGGCTGCAACTTATTGCAATAAGTTTGCACAATAGAGCATTTCTACTGTCGCCCCCCCACTAATGGACTACACCGTGGATGCTTGCAACAAGATTTAGAGCCATGAGGACCACCTCGGATATTAGGATGCACCAGTTGGAGGGGAGGAGTGACGTATATGTCTAACCAAACTCATTGGAGAATCCACTCAGTGGAAGTATTCTTGGATAGCCGGGTTAGCATTCGTCAGAACTTGTCACTTTTACTTTATTGAGTTGGTCAGGTTAAGAGGAATTCAACTGTATGCACCTCTTCGGGTCATGTAATAGTTTGGAGTCATCTAGGATGTGCCACTATGGTCGTGCATGGTATTACATGAGAATGATCTCGTTTCAGTCCCTCCTATACGAATAAGGAACTTGCAGCTATAATAGGATTACATGATCATAACTAATGTAGGAAATAAAAGATGGTACACACCGGAATACTATGCTTGGCACACCACTATGAGCCATATGGCTTGACCCAATATAGAGGGACTTAGAGGTTTTATGGACAATCGGTGGGTCACTTGGATCAGAGAAGAGGTACTACCTCGTATAGAACTCACGACACCCATGTTCAGTCAGATAGTTCTAGGATCCATGGATCATTTGATCCAAATGATAGAAGAAGATCCAGAGGAGGACCCAAAAAAAGATCTAGAGGAGGACCCAAAAGAAGATCCAAAAGAAGAGCCCGAAGAGGATCTAGAAGAAGATGGAGCCATGCCTATGGGAGATGAACCCATTCCAGCACCATAAGATGACCACTCCGAATACGAGTCCATAGGGTTTGATCATATAGAAGGTTCGGAGGCAATTTCAAACTCCTCAGAATATTACTCGGGGCCATACTATGAATGGGACAATGATAATGGTCCAACATGTCCGTAGTTTTATCTATTTGTACTTTGTCATATTCCCTTGAAGAGTCATATGACTCATCCCTCTCTGTGCACTTTTCCATTCTCTCATTTTCATTTCTTAGTTTTCTACCCGTCTACTCTATTGTATGACCCAAGACATTTTTATCAATAAAGATTATGTTGTTCCAATCCGAAATATGTTTAATTGGATCATTTATCATCAAATCGATTGTAACATAGACCAACCTCTAGCAAAAAGAGGCTCCATATTAGGATGTATCTTGAATATCGTCAACTTGGCA
>JAABOM020062392.1:0-10279 GCA_011800125.2 Solanum clarkiae | reverse complement strand
GCAATAGGTCCCTAGAAATTGTAGAATAAATCCACGATATAACCGTGGCATCCAAGGTCGACCAAAGTTCTTTCTCTTCATCATTAGAAGGGGGAGGAGGCTTGATTTTAGGAGGGATGATATGATGAAGGACCCTATGTGATTTTGCGTGAATTTTGAAAAGCTCTGCCCACGTAGAATAAGAAACGTTCTCCATCTCAAGAATAATGGGAACACTGGTCTTGATGTTGGTGATGGTGAATGCAGGGTGAAATGAGGATTTGTTATCCTATATTTTTTGGAGGCTAAAATAAACGGAGGAAAGAACAAAGAAGAAAGAGAGGAGCAGTGGTGGACAGAGCGCTGTAGCGAAGGGCAAGCGGAAGCGAGAAGAAAACCCTAAGCAACTGATACTATGATAGAAGGGGAATGTTTTCCTTGACCATTAACAATATGCAAAGTCAGAATATATACGAAGCTAAGCCTTCAATTAGGCATGAGACTAGCCTAATTCTAAGGAACTAATTATCTACAAGATAGCTACCTTCCAAATATACATTCCAAAAATATAAACGAGATATACACATTCCAAATATACATTACAAAAATATCTACAAGATATATTTAACACATTTTTTCAACTATGCATATTTTTGCATATAATTCAATATATTAGATTGTATTCAAAAGCCATATTGTATAATTTATTTATTATATTAAAGGTCCTATTTTATTATATTGTTTATTTATCGTATTCAAAAGGCATACATCATATTTTAAGTAATTATATTATATGTTTATCTTGTCTTAATTTAAATTAAGAAATAATATGTAGATTTTACGTTCTTTAAATTTTTTGCAAGTACAATATCTGCTAGATGCGCAAAATAGTGTTGAAAAGTAATCACTTTGTAAGTTATAAGAAGCAAATAACACTTCTTCCTAAGCATTTCATTGTAGTATATTAAAAACAAATGAAACATCAATGTGATTCACAAAATTTCTGCTAATCTTAATAATTCTAACATATGAAGAATTATATTTTATTAATGTGATTTTTTTTTCTATTATGTGAAAGTGGTAACAATCTAGAAAAATTTTATCTTTAATATTAATGAGTCAAAGTAAAAAGTTAAAAATATTCGTAATGGTACATGAGAGTTGTTTTGATATTTTTTAAGAAGGATAAAAATACAAATCAACTTTTTTGGAAGAGGAAAAAAAAAAGAAAGTGCAAGTATTATACATTGAGAAATTTGGAGATTAAGAAGAACTATACCTATTTCTTCTTTGATGGTGGCATCGCAATCTGGTAGTTCTCATGTTTTGAAAGAGAATATTTTCTTGTTGCTTCTTGTTTGCCACTGTACTCATCATGTGAATGAGTGAAAAATGTATATTTAGTTCATTGTTTGTTACAAAGCAAGAAATACACGAAATAAATCAAAGGAGAAAAAAAAGGTAGAGTGACAAAAAAAGATTTAGAGATAAATAGACATTTTGTGTTTTTGAACTCTAAACATATAATCTTGTTATCAGTTAAAGAAACATCCTATTTATCCGCCTTTTGTGTTTTTGAATTTTAAAACGAATAACTGCCTTCAAATCTCAATTAACAATTTAAATTTTAATGATAAATGTTTTTATGGTAGACACGTGAATTTTGTTTCACACTTTAAATTTTCTGTATCACTTAAATATAGATTTGTAATTGTTAAAACTATTTTAATGTTATATTTAGTATTTAATTGTCAGATATAATTCGTGGTTTAATTTTTTTTTTCAGTAAGAGATATTAAAATCTATGTATAATTGGTAAGATTTATAATTTATCCAATGATTATGGTGCAGATTTTTCTCTTTGTTAGTTTTAAAAAATTATATTTAAAGAAAAGTACTTGGCACGGTATTTTAGAAAAAGGAGAAGACTTTTGAAACTTGTCTAAAATCATCCATAAATATTTGTGTGATTGAAAATCATTTCATTAAGGGTAAATTGGGAATTTTAACTAAAAATTGTTTCTAATTCAAGTAAGTTGACATTCTTTTTGGGATGGACTAAAAAGGAAAGGATACCACATAAAATGAGATGGAAGGAGTAATTAAAAAAAAACATGTGTATACGGTTGTGTAACATCTCGTGAAATGACAAAAATACCCCTAGAATTGACCTTGCGTGTAACGTGTCTTCCCTTGCTCTGTTTGCAAATTCGAGACCGGATTTGCGATCAGTGAAAAAATCGAGTCGAAAAATGGTCTCGACTTGACTTTAACTCGAAAAAACGCGAATTATTTTTATCCAAGTGAGCTTAAAACAGTGGGGTTTCCACGCACCTTCTGCGATGCGGAGTGGACACAGAACCACACTTTGATTTTTCTCCAAAATTTGACGAAACACAAAAATTCACAAAAAAGTGCTAAAAAACACTAATGCGCGAGCGCACTAGTGTAGGAATATGGTCAGTTTCGTTTTTTCTGTGGGAAAGGGAAAATCCGACTTTTTCCACACCCCATATCCTAAACTAAGTCAGTTTTAAGTCGATTAATGTTTAAAAATGTATTTCTTCTTCACATTCATACGTTAAAAAGTAAGAAATCATTCCCAGAACTCCAAGCGTAGAATTCAAGAATATTAGGGCATTAAACATTATTCTTTCAATCTTCCAAGAAGTCATTCCAAGGTATTTAAGGTCACCCAAAAGTAATTATTTTGTTAATATTTTTAGAGATTGAAACTACTTTTCACCCATGAACCTTCAAGTATAAATTGATACTAAGTTTTTCGTAAACTTTGTGAGTATGTTAATTTTCATGATAATTCCATAGATTCTTGATGGATATTATAATTTTTGGTCTCTACATCATTCCATTAAAGAATTGTTATCAAGTTTATGTTATTCTTGAACAAAAACTCTTGTTGTTGAGTTTCTTGAAAACCATTCTTGATATGATCTCAAGAAAAAAAAAAGATTAGTTTAAATCAAGTTAAAGAATGATTTTCTTGGAGATGTT
Source organism: Solanum clarkiae (assembly GCA_011800125.2). Classification (NCBI taxonomy): domain Eukaryota; kingdom Viridiplantae; phylum Streptophyta; class Magnoliopsida; order Solanales; family Solanaceae; genus Solanum; species Solanum clarkiae. Next base: position 7,288 of record JAABOM020062392.1, on the reverse strand, counting down.
CTTGGCATTCTAGTTGAGTAATCTAACATGATTGAAAATACATGAAATATAGTAGTTTCAGTAAAGTTGGAGATTTCAGTTGAGAAGCTAAGGAAAGTTCAAGTTGGGCTAAGTCCCCGAAAGATAAGATTTAAAGAATTCATTCTTTAAAAGTTATGAGTCACATAAGAACATTTTGGGAGTAGTATTGAGCACCAATTTGAGTGAGAGTAGAATAAATTACTCAAGCTCATAAACTATATAGTCAACATAGGATAGGATTGTACTACAATATCTTCCTCATTAGCCACTGAGATGGCCTAGTTTGAGATAGATTTGCTCCTCTAGTTATTCGTCCCCTACCCCGGCAAAGTACAGGATGACTCTGGCAGCATGGGAAAGACGCTGCATCATTACGAATCTCATAGTGGTGGTTGTTGGTTAGAGAAACTCCCCATGCTAAGAAACTAAGTTTTTCTTCTCAGTTTTCAGCAACCAAGCCTTTATGATTATTGCTATTTAATTATGAATTATATTTATATCCCTTGAGAAGCATTATGATATACTATTTAAAGGTTTTGGCCATCGTATATATAGTATATTTCACGTACTAACATCCTTAGGACCTGTATTATTTTATGATGCAGACGCAGGTGACCAAGTTCCTCAGCAGTCGCTTTATTGAGAACTTGCTAGCTTCCAAATAGTGGTGAGGCCTCTTCTCAGTCAGAGGCTCTCGGGTTATGTTGTTTTTCAGTATTTATTTTTATTTCTAGCTACTTGGGGCCTGTCTCGGTAGTCCTTTCAGACATTTGTAGTAGAGGTACCATAGACCAAGAGTTAGCATTTCAGTTTTCAGTTTATTCAAATATTACTTACGAGCTTTTATATTCAATTATGCAGAATACTTTTGCTTAGTTAGTTGTTGCTTTTATGTAACTTTTCCACTATTATTAAGTCTTCTGCCGAGTAAGAAGCCAGGTCAAGTGGTTCGCTTGGGACCAGAAATGGTTTCTGAGTGCTGCCACTTCCAGGGTGTTGGCTCGAGGTGTGACAAACTTGGTATCAGAGCATAAAGTTCAAGAGTCCTAGGGAGCCTATAGAATCGTGTCTAGTAGAGTCCGTATTATGGGTGTGAAGCACACCACATCTATAATAGGGAGGCTACGGGACATTAGGAAGTGTCATCATTTCTTATTATTCTTTGTCGCGTGCTTCAGAGTATATCTCTATGAAGTCCTTTCTAAATCGTGCATTCATGCCGTGTTTTACAAATCATGCCTCCTCGTAGAGATAACAAACTAGTAAAGGGTAGAGGACGCCCAGCCAGAAGAAACGCAAACCAGCCTGGCTGAATTCCGGAGGAACCTAGAGGCCCAGCTGAGCCTGTGGGGTAGCCACAGCAGGCAGACATTACTAATGCTGAGCTTCGTCAGGCCATTCAGACTTTGGCTCAAGTAGTCACCACTCAGGGAGGTCGCTAGGGAGATGATTGTAATGATGGGGCGGATACCGTCAGAGTTAGGGAGTTTCTGAGGATGAACCCACTAGAGTTCACAGGGTCCAATGTGAAGGAGGACCCTGAGAACTTCATTGAGGAGCTTCAGAAGGTATTTCAGGTGATGCGTATAGGTGATGCTGAGCGGGTTGAGTTGGCTGCCTATCATCCCAAAGGGGTAGCTAGTCTCTGGTTTGACCAGTGGAAAGGGAGTAAGGTTGATGGGGCCCCAAATATCACTTGAGCAGTGTTTGAGGAGGCCTTTTTGGGATAGTACTTCGCTAGGGAGATGAGGCAGAAACACGATGTCGATTGGGGATATGGATATAGCCCGTTTGATGACGTATGTGTAGCAAGTAGAGGAGTAGAAGATATAGCATAGGGAGGATTTCAGGAGCAAGAGGGCCAAGACATCAGGCCAGGAGACAAGCAAGAGAGGGACTGGAGGTGGAGGTCACTCATCTTTCCAGCCTAAGACAGCCGGACCAGCACCTTCATCCACTAGTGTACCTACATTGAGGGCGAGGAACGAGTAAGGACCACAGCACTGATGGTTTCCGGGCAGCTAGTCACAGGGTAGTGTAGCTCAGGGATCAAACCGTTATCCCACTTGTGGTGAGTGTGGTAGCTCTCATCCCGGAGAGTGCCTTACAGGCACAAATGATTGTTTCAGGTGTGGTAAGGTGGGGGCATTTCTTGAAGGATTGTCCTATGGGAAAGCAGAATATGAGAGATACCAGATGACAAACAGTTTCTTCAGCACCGTAGGGTAAACCACCTCACAGGGGTACTACAGCAGGGACAAGAGGAGGAACAAACCGCTTGTATGCCATGGACACCAAACAGGAGAAAGAGAACTCACCAGATGTGGTTACGAGTGTGCTCAAAATCTTTAGTTATGATGTTTATGCATTATTAGACCCAGGAGCCACTCTGTCTTTTGTAATCCCATACGTAGCTGTGAAGTTTGGGGTCAACCCAAAATATCTTCTTGAGCCTTTCAATGTTTCTACTCCTACTGGAGAGTCCATTTTAGCCCAAAGAATCTATAGGGCTGTCCAGTCTCCATTTATCATAAGACTATTGTAGCTGATTTGGTGGAGTTAGATATGGTAGAGTTTGATGTCATCCTAGGTATGGATTGACTTCATGCTGGGTATGCTCCGTAAATTGCAGAGCCAGAGTAGTCGAATTCCAGTTTCCCAACGTACCAGTCTTAGAGTGGAGGGGTAACTCAATTTTCCCTAAAGATTAGTTTGTCTCATATCTCAAAGCTAGAAAGTTGATTTCCAAAGGGTGTATCTACCACTTAGTCAGATTTTAGGATTCTCATGCCGAGGCACCATCTCTTTAGTCTATTCCAGTTGTGAATGAGTTCCCAGAAGTCTTTCGTGAGGATCTTCCCAGAGTCCCTCCTGATAGGGAAATATACTTTAGGATAGACACTCTTCCACATACTCAGCCTATCTCCATTCCCCTATACCGTATGGCTCCTTCAGAGCTAAAAGAGTTAAAGATATAGCTGAAAAATCTTTTAGATAAAGGTTTCATTAGACCAAGCGTCTCACCTTGGGGTGCTCTAGTTTTTTTCATACGTAAAAAGGATAATTTTTTTCGGATGTGCATAGATTACCGTCAGTTGAACAAGATCACCATAAAGAACAAGTATGCTCTTCCCATAATTGATAACTTATTCAATCAACTTCAGGGTGCTACCTGTTTTTCCAAGATAGGTCTTAGATTTGGGTATCATCAGCTTAAACTTAGAGAGAAAGACATTTCTAAGACAACTTTCAGAATATGATATGGTCATTATGAGTTTTTGGCATGCTCACAAATGCACCAGAAGCTTTCATGGATCTTATGAATGGTGTGTTGAGGCCATACCTAGATATGTTCGTTATTATGTTCATAGATGATATCCTGATCTACTCCCGTAGTAAGGAGGAACATGCAAACCATCTTAGAGTTATCCTTCAGACCTCTAAGGATCAACGACTATATGCTAAATTTCCTAAGTTCGAGTTCTAGATGGAGTCAATGGCATTCCTGGGGCACATTGTGTCCGGTGAGGGTATCCAAGTTGATTTCCAAAAGATTGAGACAGTAAAGAATTGTCCAAAGCCCACAACTCCCATAGAGATAAGGAGTTTCTTATGCTTGGTGGGGTATTACAGATGGTTTTAGAGGGGTTTTCTTCTATCTCAGCTCCCTTGACTAAGCTGACTTAGAAGAATGCTAAGTTCGAGTGGTCAGAAGCTTGTGAGAAGAGTTTCCAAGAGTTGAAGACTAGGATGACCACAGCGCTAGTCTTATCCCTACAAGATGGAGTTGATTATTTTGTGGTTTATTGTGATGCTTCCAAAGTTGGCTTGGATTGTGTATTAATGCATAGAGGAAAGGTGATAGCATTACCTCCATGCATCTTAAGATTCATGCAAAGAATTACCCAACTTATGATCTTGAGCTTGCTGCAGTGGTGTTTGCTCTGAAGATCTGGAGACACTATCTATATGGTGGAACGTGGATGTATTCACGGACCACAAGAGTTTGTTGTATGTGTTTGGCCATAAGGAGCTGAATTTGAGACAGAGGAGATGGTTGGAGCTGCTGAAAGACTATAACATGAGTATCCTCTATCATCCAGGTAAAGATAATGTAGTTTGTTGATGCTCTTACCAGGGTGACCATGGGGAGCACAACCCATGTTGAGGCTGAAAAGAGAGAGTTAGCTAAGGAGGTTCACAGACTAGCCCATTTGGCGGTGCAGATTGAAGATTCTGACGAAGGTGGGCCCATTGTCAGAAATGGGTCAGAGTCATCTCTAGTAGTAGAAGTGAAAGAAAAGCAAGACAGGGATCTCGTTCTCCTCCAATTGAAGGAAGATGTTCAGAAGCAAAAAGTAATAGTGTTCTCAAAAGGGGGAGATGGTGTCCTGAGATACCAAGGCAGGTTATGTGTGCTAAATGTTGACGGTCTTAGAGATAGGATCTTGGATGAGGCTCATAATGCCAGATACTCTATCCACCCTGGTGTAACAATGATGTATAGAGATTAGGGAGAAGTCCATTAGTGGGGTGGTATAAAGAAGGACATTACAGAGTTCGTGTCTAGATGCCCAAATTGCCAACAAGTTAAGGTTAACCACCAAAGGCCTTGTGGTTTAGCTCAGAACATAGAGATTCCATAATGGAAATGGGAGATGATTAATATGGACTTCGTAATAGGCTTACCTCGATCACGTAGACGACATGATGCGATATGGGTAATAGTAGACAGAATGACCAAGTAAGCTCACTTACTACCTGTCAAGATGACTGATACAGCTGAGGATTATGCCGGACTCTATCTTAAAGAGATTGTTAGGAGGCACGGGGTCCCTATAGCCATTATTTCAGATAGAGGAGCTCAGTTTACAACACAACTTTGGAATTCCTTTCAAAAGGGGCTTGGTACAAAGGTGAATCTCAACACAACTTTCCATCCACAGACAGATGGGCAAGCAGAGCTGAACATACAGATCATGGAAGATATGTTGAAGGCGTGCCTGATAGACTTTAAAGGTAACTGGGATGATCATTTACTTTTGATTGAGTTCTCTTATAATAATATTTTTCAAGCCAGCATACAGATGACATCGTATCAGGCCCTTTACGAAAGAAGGTGTAGATCACCTATAGGGTGATTTAAAGTTGGTGAGGCAGGATTGATAGGACCTGATCTAGTCCATCAGTCCATGGAAAAAGTGAAGGTTAACGAGGAGAGGCTCAAGACAGCTCAGAACCGACAAAAGTCATACACAAATGTTAGAAGGATAGACTTAGAGTTTGAGGTAGGTGATTGCATTGTAACACCCCACACCTTATACTGCACCACTAGTACAATTCAAATGAAATATGACATGATTTGGTTAAACCCGCGCTAATTTGCGAAAGTGCTTGAATCTCGCGTTAATGGGCTATATGTGCATCTAGCGCTTAAGAGGGTCGGGTATATACAGGTTTTGTGTTGAAATGAGGAGATTGCGGACTTAAAATGAAGTGAGAGATTTGAGATGCTTGTAGGACTTAGAAGCAAGGAAGTGAGTCACCTACTTGCTTAGCTTAAGTTGGTTAGTTAAACGGAGATGAGGCTCGACGTCGAATTTGTCTAAGTTCGATTACGAATAAAGTCCATGTTAAGGCTGTAACTTTGGACCATGTTTTAGTATCATAATTGGTCCATATGATCAGCCAAATGATAATATTAAAAAGGGCCCAAAGTCAATGCAAAAGACTTAGCAAAATTGGGCCCAAACTAAGGGAACAAGAAAGCTGAAAATTTTGCAGCCCAAGTCCATCTAGTTAGAGACCCATTTTGGCCCAAGTTTAATGGACAAGCTGCTAGATAAGTATCTTATAATTGTGTGGCTTAATATGTTCAAATGGTCAAGAGTAAGTCGGCCAAGATAAGGCTTTAAAAGAAGATGATAACCATCCCACAATTCATTTCAACATAGATAGAAAAAAAATCTGCCTCTTTGTGTTTGTTTTGCTCTCGTTTAAGGAGGTGAAAGGCAAGCTTTACAACCTCACAAATTTCCCTAGAGAAGCTATAAATCTTGGCTTTGAAGGTAAGTAAACTTACTTGTGCACATAGTATGGTTTGTTCATCAAAACCAAAGAGACAAGTTAATCTTACCTATGTTGAAATTTCTGGACAGATTGTGTACTAAAGATTCTTTTTGCCATTTTCTTGTTAATTAAGAGGCTTTTCTCTTGTTGAATGGATTTATTATGAGGTATTACCTATGTATTAAACAAATGTTTGTGTTGAAGGAATGTAAAAAGGCTGATTAACTACTTTTACAGCCAACAAAAGTGAGTCGTTATATGATATCACAATCATGTGCTTCGTATGAACTTGTGGACTGTTGGAGAGCAAGCTGTTGCTTCATGTCTTTAATAACCTATTTGTTGCTGTTCTGAGGCTGGTCTATAGCATGTTGTATGTAATAATGTTGCTGGAATAGTTAGGTTAAGGTTGGAACCGATTTAGAATTGTTAAAGTCGAAGGGTTGCGAGGGGAGGTCACGTTATGCTGTCCGTTTTTAGATTGTGTAGAATTACGATGTGTTGTGCTTTGTGGGCTGTTGCAAGGCTGTAATGGACTTAAAATATGTTGTATATGATGTATATATGCTAATGTGTATTAGAAAATACGATTAAGGAGCGAAAAGGTTGAAGGAACCCGCTAGGGTTTATAATTGCCGTTTGCTGCCCTTGTGTTGTTTTGTTATGCAATTGGGCTTCCAAGGTGTGTATATTGGCTGCTAATGCTAGCATTATCACCTATTATGTTGTAGATAACTGTTTTAAGTAAGAGAAGGTTATTTTGAAATAGTAAAGAGGTCCGACGACGAGGTATGTAAGGTTATTTTATGTTGTATCATTTGGCATGAAATATAGATCCTTCCTTGGCACATAAAGGCACTTACCAACTCCGACATAACTACTAACCGTGTCTCCATCCTTTGACATGTTCATATGATACCATATATAGTCACTTTTAAATCTAGTTACATACATGAATAGCATGATACATGAGTTCTTATTGCCAAATAAAGTTCACGAGGTGTTCCATTTCATATGCATTTTATTATTTTCGTAACGTACTCTTTTTCCATTATCATATTGTCTACATGTCACATGCTACATATACAGTCACACAGCTCCAATATTGTGACCACCAAAATAACCATCTCAAAGGTAATTGAAAGATAAAGTATACAGTTTTGATGGGTGGTAGCCCGAGGGGGTTCATTGTGAACCT
>JAABOM020062391.1:0-10280 GCA_011800125.2 Solanum clarkiae | reverse complement strand
GTCAATTAATGCATATACATTATGTGAAAAGATGGACAATGTACCTGTGACCACATTAGGTGAAGCTTCCAAATTCTTCCAGCTTCCCAGTGCATAAGTACGATCCTGAACCCCGCTAGATCTAGCTGCCCCTTTAACATCTCTACCACGACCTGTAGGTGCTTGTTGACCCCTACCTATTGGAGAAACTGATAATGATGATGCAACATTTGATCCCTTAGACTGTGCCATACCACTCATACGTCTCCTTGGGCAATCTCTTATCATGTGCCTTGGCATACCACACTAATAACAGACATCTGTCACAACATGACATACGGATGACTCCTTCCATACTATTTACAAGGTTGCCTAGGTGTCATTTGTTGTCCTGCTGAATATCCTATTGTCCGTGTGCCTTGTCCCTTACCTCGTTGACCAAATTGATTGCTTCTAGACCCTTGAAGTTGTGGTGGAGCACTGGCTATAGAGTAGAAGGATGATGGCCTAGGTGGTCTACTAGAAAATCGAGGCCTCAACTCACCTTGGGGTGGTGTAAATTGCCCTGTAGATCTGGCTCTTTTGGCTTGCCCCCTCTCCAACTCTTGTGTCCTTCTCCTATGCCTCTGATCCTCCAATCTCTGTGCAAATGCCTACATTCTTGCTATATCCATATCTTTGTTCAAGGAAGCAATAGTGCAGTCTCTGAGCAGATACATATCCAACCTATCTATATATCGATGAACTAGTAACTACATTAGGAGCATACCTTGCCAGGGAATTAAATTGAAGGCTATACTCCCTCATGCTCATATTCCCTTGGTGGAGATTCAAGAACTGATCTGCACTGGCCTCTCGGATCTCTAACGGCAAATAATAGTCAAGAAATGCCTCTTTGAACTCTTTCCAGGTAGTTGGAAGTGCATTTATACCCTTAGATTGTATCCAAGCTTCATACCACAATATAGCCACACCCTCTAACCTATATGTCACTAACTCGATAGCTTTTGTAACACTCACGTGCATAACATCTAAAGTACGCTGAATTTGATTAATAAAGTCCTAGAGGTCGTCATTAGGATCTGACCCAGTGAAGGATGGAGGGTCCAAATTAAGAAAATCACGTATCCTTGTGCCAACTGCTCTATTTATACCACCTGTACCCATAACTAGACCTTCCTGCCTTTGACTTTGACCAGCAACTATGCGGGTCAATAGTTGGATTGTATTTCTCAAATCCTGCACGGTAGCATCAATAGGTGGCTCTGGAGGAATTTCACTACTCTCGGGTACATTAGGAACTGGAGGAGTTGGAGATGTCTGTGACAAAGACTCCTCTCAAACCTCATCTCGTTGTCTCACCTGGCTGGGTATACCAACCACCACTTCTTTTCCCTTCCCTTTACCTTTATTCTGCCTTGTTTCTGGCATACTTGTTGTACAAAACAATTTAAAATTAGACATAGTGCACCTATTACACTTGACCTTATGGCACGATCTAAAGAATGGAAAGAAAGTAAGAACTTCTAAATGCCACGTAGCCTTCTTCTTATAAATATTGTGCACAACACATCGATAAACAAGATTCTACATAGACACGGCTTTGTAGACTTCCTAGGACGACCCGCTCTGATACCACTTCTGTCACGCCCCAAGTCTCGTTAGGGTGGACTGGCACCCATTGCCGATAAGGCCCAGGAGAACCAACCTATATCTATGATCTTCCTATACATATTATAAGGGGGTTCTATGTTTGATATGCCCTTAAGAAAATAAACAGTGATAACAAGCCAAAAGGAAATGCATATGACTAGGCCGTTGGGGCCACGGTGTCTAAAGTACGAGGCATGACCACACCTTAATTTACATAGTGTACAAAGTCTCTAGATAAGGAAAAGTAACTGATAAAGGTCGAGATAGGCCCCATCTCAACAAATTGTGCAATACAAACATATAAGTTCTAGGCATATACAAAGCCCTGAAGCAACCTAGAGCTACGTAACAACAGCTGAATATCTTGTACTCCTACTGGGAGATCTACAAGAACTTGTACGTGCAGCATGAAATGCAGGTTCCCCGTAAGGGACGTCACTACGAAATAATGTACAGAGTATTTAAGGCAGGATATACTGTATATCAAGTAACAACTCAAATCAAACCATGCAATGTTGTGAGATTATGGACCACTTTCGGGTATACTGTGGAATCATGTACTTTATGTTCTTTATATTACTCTACCTTTACTGTATAATCTGTGCACAGCTATAAAACAAATGACCAACTGATCAGTGGTAAACTGTATCGGGATCGTCTCTGGCTAGGTTATGCCTTAACCCCTCGGGCTACCACACGTAATAAGATGTTTCCCTGTCTAAGTGATTCTTCCACCCCTCAGGATATGGGATTGTCCCCAGTTAGGTTCTTCCTTAACCCCCTTGGGCTAGCACACATGATAGGATCATCCCTGGCTAGGTGATTCTTCCATCCCTCGGGCTACCACCTATCAATAAACAATATACTTTATCTTTCAATTACCTTTGAGATGGTTCTTTTGGTGGTCACAATATTAGAGCTATAGGACTATATATGTAACATGTGACATGTAGACAATTATACAAGACAGTATGACAATGAAAAAGAGAATGTTACACAAATAATAAAATGCGTATGAAATGAAACAACTTGTGAACTTTATCTAGTAACAAGAACCCATTTAACTTGGTATATAAGCATGTATGCAGATTCGATAGTGACTATGTATGAAAGCATATGAACATGTCAAAGAATGGAGACATGATTAACAGTTGTGTCAGAGTTGGCGAGTGCCTTTATGTACCTAGGAGAGATCTATGTTTCATGCCAAGTGATATGAAATCAAGTAACCTTGCATACCTCGTTATATGACCTTGTTACTACCTTGAGATAACCTTCCCTTCCTCTAAATACTTATCTATAACATAGTAGGTGATAAAACTAGCATTAATAGCCAATAAATACACCTTGGCATCCTAATCACATAAGAAAACAATACATGGGCAGCAAGAGGGTGGTTATAAACCCGAGTGCATTCCTTTAACCTTTCCGCCCCTAATCGTATTTGCTAGTACACATTAGAATGTACACATCATGTACAGCCTATTTTAATGCCATACAGTCTTACAGCAGCCTACAAAGCGCAACACATCACAATTCCATGCAACCTAAAAATGGACAGCATAACGTTACTTTCCTTCGCTACATTTCGACGTTAACAATTACAAGTCTATTCCAACTCTAATCAAACTGTTCCAGAAACATTTACACATATAAAAAGACCTAAAATAGTCTTATAACATCACTAAATAAGTCATGAAGGATATGGGCTAATAGCCTTATATACAACAGTCCACAAGTTCCAATCAACATGATGCTTAAGAGAACACAATAAAACGCGCCTGTTAAATGAAACCAAAATCAGGGCAGCAACCTTAGGGTGATGTTTAGAACTCAAAGCATGTTAAGAACATCAAATACTCTTCTTAATACAGCCCACTAACCATAGAGAAGTCATAAAACAAAAGGAAAATGTGCAGCAACTTTCAAAACAGAATCTTTCCAGATTTTCCAGCACAAACATACTGGCATATGCTTCTTGTTTTTCGTAAGGAACCATATTAAATACATGTGTAAACTTACTTACCACTTACGTCAACGTATAGGGCTTCTCCAAGAACCCTAGGAGAGTTGTCTAGCTGTTTTACAAGGTGAAGAAAAGTTGAGAGAACTTTGAAGACAAATCTTTTTTTTTTTGCGAGTTCAAGTGAACAATGACTTTGTGGGAGCTTATGTGACCATTTTTAAGGTGTGATTTTGTCTGAACTAATGAGGCATTCTCAGCCTTATTTGACCAAGTAGGTGATGCAGCTTCTTTCTCCTTTCATTTGGGCCTTTTGGGGCTCCAAATTGGTTGGATTTGTGCTGCCTATTTTCAGCTTTCTTGTTCACTTGGGTTGGGCCTAAAATATTGAAGAACTTGTTATGTCATTTGGCCCTTTTAATATCCTCCTTGGGCTGATTATATAATCCCTTTATGATTCTAAAACATAGGCCAAAGTTACACCCTTAATATGGACTTTCGACGTCGAGCCTCGTCTCTGTTTAACTAACAAATTTAAGCTGAGCAAGTAGGTGACTCACCTACTTGCTTACTAAGTCCTACAAGCACCTCAATCCTCTCACCTAATTTTAAGGTCGTAATCTCCTCAATTCGACACAAAACATGTATATACTCGACCCTCTTAAGCGTTAGACGCACATATAGCCCATTAACACGAGATTCAAGAACTTATAAAATTTAGAGGTAATTTGACCAAACCATGTCGTGTTTCATTTGCATCGTACTGGTATTGTAAGGAGTGGGGTGTTACAATCAGGATCCCAACCAAGGTAGCAATGAATAGAAAAAGGAAAGTAGATGACAAGATTCAACCGATGTCTTCTTATTTAATTAATCGAACCTGATCAACGAGAGGTCGAATGGGACAATTGGTAACGGTTAGTTTGCACGCCATGGTTGCCAACCAAGTGACATGGTGAAATTCTACCTTTACCTTCACAAGAGAGCTGGAAGAACCTAACTTACCATCCTGCATGTGACTCTTCAATTGTGGTTATATTACCTAGGGTAATCGAGTCAACGAACCATTGTGAACACAATTCTGAAGTTGTCCCTAAAATTTAGTGTTTTCCTCATAGTAGTATAGTTGTAATTTTACTTTTGTTTTTGAATCGCAAAAACCCCCCATGTAGAGATTTTAGTTATTGATACTTGAAATTATTAGTAGTAATGTCTTTCAATCAAGACCTGTATTCACTATGGATTCGATCCTAACCTTCGGTTAAGATAATTGCTGACAACGACCACTTTCTTATTAGAGCGTGGACATCAGATTTGTCATCAAGATGTTTGTGAATCTTGAGCCTCGTTTCATTCTCTCACCCGATTGGGTATACCAACTACCATTTTTACTTCCTTACCATTGCCTTTGTTTTTCCTAGTTTCTGGCATACTTACTATACAAAACAATTTTGTGGTTAGACATAATCCACCCGTTACACTTGGATGTACGGCACAATCTATTGAATGAAAAGAAAGTGACAACTCCTAAATTCCATGTAGCCTCCTTCTTATAAATGTGGTGCAAAACACATCGATAACAAGACTCTGCATAGACATGGCTTTGTAGGCTCCTTAGGATGACCTGCTCTGATACCACTTTTGTCACGTCTAAAGTCCCACTAAGGCGGATTGGCACCCATTACCAATAAGGATCGGGAGAACCAACATGTAACCATACACTTCCTATGAACATTATAAGGGATTTCTATATTCCGCATGCATTCAAGAAGGTACACAATAATAATAAGCCAAAAGGAAATGTATATGAATAGGCTGTTGGAGCCACCATGTCTAAAGTATAAGACATTACCACACATTAATTTACATAATCTACAAAGCCTCCAGATAAGAAATAGTATCATATAAGGGTTGGGACAGGCCCTACCTCATGACTAAGTATACAATACAAAATATAAGCTCTAGACACACAAAGCCCCGAGCAACCTGGAGCTCAATAACAGAAGCTGGATATCCTGTACTCATAGTGGTGTGATCTACTAGTGTTTGTACCTGCTGCATGAAATGCAGGTTCTCTTTAGGGATGTCAATAGGATATAATATACTGAATATGCAAGGTAGGAAGTATTATACATAAAGTAAGAACTCAAATGGAATCATGCACTTGTGTAAGGAATGGGAGACCACCTTTAGTCATATTGTGGAATCATGTATTTTATGGCCTTTTAATTACTTTACCTTTCTTTACTGTATAATTTGTGCACAACATACAATACAAATGACTAGCTGATTAATGCTAAATCAATATTGGGATCAACCCATGCTAGGATTTCCTTTCACCCCTGGGATACCCCTCGTAATGGGATCGACCCATGCTAGGTGATTCTTCCACCCTGAGGCTTCTACCCATCAATAAGCGATATACTTTATCTTTTATTTACTTTTGAGATGATTCTTCTGGTGGTCATAATATTTGATATAGGACCATAGATATAGCATGTGACATGTAAATAATCATAAAAGACAATACAAAAATGAAAGGAGTAGGTTACACAAATAATGAAATGCGTAGGAGATAAACAACACATGAACTTTGTTTAGTAGAAAGAACTCATGTATCTTGGTATCCAAGTATGTATATAGATTTGCAAATGACTATGTATGGAAGCATATGAAGATGTGAAACAGTGGAGACATGGTTATTAGTTGTGTCGGAGTAGGTAAGTTCCTTTTTGTGCCAGGGAAGATGTAACACCCCACATCTTACAATACTAGTACTACACAAATGAAACATGATATGGTTTGGTCAAATTAGCACCCATTTTTAAAAGTGTTTGAATCTCAAATTAGAGGGTGATATGCGTGTCTAATGCTGAAGAGGGTCGAGTGTAAAAAAGTTCTAAGTCAAATTAACGAGATCACGACCTTAAATGAGGTGAAGAAGTGAGGTGCTTGTAGGACTTAGGAAGCTAGAAGGTGAGTCACCTACTTGTTTAGCTGAAATTGCTAGCTAAACGGAGACGAGGACCGACGTCGAATTTGTCCAATTTTGATTATGAATAAAGTCTGCATTAAAGGTGTAACTTTAGCCCGTGTTTTACCATCATAAATGGAAAATAATTACATCCCAAGATGAATAATAAAAGGGTCCAAGTACATCACAACCTACTTGACTAATTGGGCCCAAACTAAATGAAGAGGAATTAGGAAAAATAGGCAGCCAAGGCCCATCAACTTTGAGACCCATTTAGGCCCAAGTGTGAGGGCCAAGCTGCTGCATCACTAGCTTCTTAATATGTAGTAATATGTGGTTGTAAATGAAAGAGAAATTCAGCCAAAGATACCCTTTAAAAGGGGCTCAAAACAGCCCCTTAAGTCATTTCACTTGAAACAATTTTTCATCTTTCCTAAAGACTCCTTTTCTCTCTTTACTTCACTTCACAAGGTAGCTAATACAACCCTCTAGGGTTCTTGAAGGAAACCTGAATCTTGAAGGCTATAGTAAGTGAAAATATCCATGTATATGTTATAATTATCCCATGACAAACAAGAAATATATGCTAGTTATGCTTGCTGAAATTGTTGGACAGCATGTGTTCCAAAAGTTGTTGTACATTTTTCTTGTTTATTTGGAAGCTTTTCTCTTTTTGGTTAGATTAATTATGAAGTATGGCTACTTTTATTAATGAGTATTGGTCCTATAATGATGTATGAAGGTTGTTGCACTATTTTTACAGTCCACAAAAGTGAGTTCTTGTGTGATATCATAATTGTGCTCGTAATAGGAACTTGTGGGTTGATTGACTGAGGATTATGGTCTCACATCCTTTACCTATTTTGAGGACTGTTTTTGAACTGTTTTAGGACTGGTTTTATGTTTATATATGGTGGTGACAATTTAGTTCATGTTGGAACAGGTTTCGAATTGTCGACGTCAAAATGTAGCGAAGTGATATAATGTTATGCCGGGCATTTGTATGTTGTGTAGAATTGTTATGTGTTGCACCTTGTCGTCTGTTGTAGGACTATTATTGCACTAAAATAGGCTGCACATGATATGTATATGAGAATGTTTATTAGAAAATATGATTAGGGGTGTAAAGGTTGAAAGAATACGCTTGGTTTTATAATTATCTGCTTGCTGCCCATATGTTTTTTTGTTATGTGATTGGGCTGCCAATATGCATCTATTGGCCGCTAATGCTAGTTTTATGACGTACTATGTTGTGGATAAATATTTGAAGGAATGGAAGGTTATCTCAAGGTAACAACGAGGTCATACAACGAGGTATGTAAGGCTATTCGATTTCGTATTACTTAGCATGAAACCTAGATTCTTCCTTGGTACATAGAGGCTCTTATCTAATTCGGCATAACAAAACAACCATGTCTCTACTCTTTCATATGTTCATATGCTCCCATACATAGTCACTTGCAAATCGGCATACATATTTGGATACCAAGATACACGAGTTTGTTCTACTAAATAAAATTCATGTATTATTCTACCTCCTATGCATTTCATTATTTGGCGTGGCCTACTATTTTCATTATGGTGTTGTCTTTGTGATTATTTACATGTGATATGTTGTATCTACAGTCCTCCAGTTCCAATATTCTGACCACCAAAAGAAGCATCTCAAAAGTAATTGAAGGATAAAGTACATTGCTTGTTGATGGGTGGTAACCCAAGGGGTGGAAGAATCACCTAGCTAGGGTCGATCCTATCATGGGGGGGGGGGGAAGGTAGCCCAAGGGGTGAAAGGAAAAGCCTATCCAGGGCCAATCCAGATATGGATTTACCATTAATCAGTTGGTCCTTTGTATGATATGATATGCACAGATTATACAATAAAGGTAAAGTAATAAAAAGTACATAAAGTACATAATCCCACAGTATGACTAAGGGTGGTCTCTTATCCTTACACCAATGCATAGTTTCATTTGAGTTGTTACTTCATATACAGTATTCCCTACCTTACATATTCAGTACATTATCCCGTATTGACGTCCCTTATGGGGGACCTATATTTCATGCTGCAGGTACAGGTGCTAGTAGATCTCCCAAGAAGGAGTATAGGATATCCAGCTGCTGTGACCAAGCTTCAGGTTGCTTTGGAGCTTTGTGTGTCTAGAACTTATATTTTTTTATTGTATACTTAGACAAGGCTAGGCTTGTCCTGACCCTTATTAGATACTCTTCCTTATCTAGAGGCTTTGTAGACTATGTAAATTAAAGTGTGGTCATGTCTCGTATTTTACATACTGTGGCCCTAACGGCCTACCCATATGCATTTCCATTTGGCTTGTTATTACTGTTTACTTTCTTAAAGGCATGTTGAATGTAGAAATCCCTTATAATATGTATAGAAAGTGCATTGATACAGGTTGGTTCTCCCGAGCTTTATCGGCAATGGGTGCTAGTCCGCCTTAATGGGACTTTGGGCATGACAGACAAATCTAGATTTCATGCCAAGTAACATAAAATCTGGTAGCCTTACATACCTCGTTGTACCACCTCACTATTACCTCGATTTAACCTTCTTGTCCTCAAAATATTATTTATCTATAATATAGTAGGTGATAAAACTAGAATTAGCAGCCAATAGATACATCTTGGTAGCCCAATCTCATTTAAAAAAACAACGCGCGGGCAACAAGCATGTAATTATCCTCCCGCACATGTTCTTTCCATCTTTCCACCTCTAATTGTATTTTCTAATACACATTCTCACATACATATCTTGTGTATCTTGTTTTAGGGTCATTATAGTCTCACAATAGCCTACAATGTACAACACCTAACAATTCTACACAGCATACAAGTAGGCAACATAACATTACGTCCCTTCACTACATTTCGACGTTAACAATCCCTAACTTGTATCAACTTTAACCAAACTGTTCCCACCATATTTATACATAAAAATAGTCCTAAAACAATACAAGAATAGTTCTCAAAATAGATGGAATAAGTAATACCATAGTCCTCAATCAACCAGCTCACAATTTCTACTAACACATTTAGGATAACACACTAAAACTCGATTGTTTACGTAGAACAAAATAGTTTGGTGACCTTTCTACATCAATATAGAACTAAAACTCATAAAGAATAGAAACCTCCCTTCATAATCAATCCAACCATGAAGAGAAAATATCACGCCCCAAAGTCCCATAGGGCGGACCAGCACCCGTTGCCGATAAGGCTCAGGAGAACCAACTTGTAACTATATGCGTTTTGTACTTATTATAAGGGGTTTCTACCTTTGACATGCCTTTAAGAAGATAAACAGTGATAACAAGCCAAAAGAAGATGCGTATGACTAGGCCGTTAGGGCCACGCTGTCTAAAATGCGAGACATGACTTTACAATGCTTTACATAGTCTACAAAGCCTCTAAATGGATAGAAACATCTGATAAGGGTTGGAATAGGCCCCGCCTCGACTAACTGTACAATATAAACACATAAGCTCTAGACATACAAAGCTCCGAAGCAACCTGGAGCTTGGTAACCATAACTGAATATCCTGTACTCCTACTGGGAGATCGACTAGCACCTGTACCTTCAGCATAAAATGCAGGTCCCCTGTAAGGGACGTCAGTGCGAGATAATGTACTGAGTATGTAAGGCAGGATATACTGTATATAAAGTAACAACTCAAATGAAACCATGCATCTGTA
>JAABOM020062390.1:0-10280 GCA_011800125.2 Solanum clarkiae | reverse complement strand
TCCCCCCCCCCCCCCCCCCCCCCTTTTTTTTTTTCACATCTAGTATCTTCTGCTTATGGAGCTCGATTTTGAGAGGAGGGTTTTTCAAAAATAGTCTCTCTATCTTTATGAGATAGTGATAAGGTGTGCATACATTTTACCTCTCCAGACTCCACTGGTGAGATTCCACTGGGTATATTGTTGTAATAATGACAATAATAATTTACACCACATTCATTTTTGTTACTAGTGCAAAAGTCTCCTCATAGCCTACACCATACTCCAAAGGACTATCAATAGAGCTTTGTATCAATCAAGATTTTTATTAGAATAAAGTCTAACTGAATAAACTCATTCACATCTGATTGAATAAACATTGAAGGATAAGAAATAATGTCCTATTTACGTATCAAAATTTCTTTTTACATTGTTTTCTGTTAACATTCAAGCTTGGAGGCTTGTGAGTAGGCTGTTAGAATATAGATAGTGGTTAATGTAGAATAGAAACCATACTAGTGAGGAGTACAAGATATTTTGGTAGTTCTCCGAAGACGCTCAAGAGGAGCAGTACTTGGTAGTGATTGAATAACAGTCTCAGGTGGCGGATCAATTTTGAGTTGGACGAGATGTTGTTCATAGGCAAATTCAAGTTTGAACCATCTACAAGAAGAAGAATCATCTTCAAAAATGGGTGCAAGAGGAGAAATAGAAGATGAGGTAAGAAATACTAATTCTAAAAAGAAATATCATTTCTAAAAATACAAACTTTGTTAGAATTTAGATCATAACAAATAAAATCTTTCAGTGAGGTACTATAGTCCATCATAACACATTTACTAGATTGATTAGAAAGTTTGTTATATTGACGAGGAAGATGCACAAAACAAACACAACCAAATGTATAAAAATCATCATATGTTGAATTTGATGATATTAGGAAAGTCAAGATTTAAAGCTTCAATCCAGCAGTAGATGAGACAGATGACTCAATTAATAAAGTACGAGTTATATCCAAAAAATGACTATTTTTACGCTCAACAGACTTGTTTTGTTGTGGGGTATATGGCAAGACCATTCTGAGACAATTCCTTTCCGAACAACAAACTATTGAATTTATTATACAAATCATCTTTTTATTCAGTTGGCTTAAAATTCAACCAAGATCACTTTTTCATATAATTTTTTTTGCTCTGATCGATATTTTGGTGTCGAATTTGCCAAAAAAATTTGGAATGATACGTTATGAGAGCAATCTTTTGTGTAGGAGTATTTTGGTATTGTCTAGAGTGTAACAATAAGGAAAATTGTTGTAGGAAAACTGATAAAATGTAGGAAGTATTTACAAGTAAAAAAATGAGTTAAAATAAAATTTTCTAAATTCGGGGTTTAAAAATATTTTTTGGCAATTTAGGCCCCATTTTTGATATATTTCCATTGGCCAAATGACTAATTTGAGAAAAATAACGGTTGAATGTAACAGTTTTATTCGTTTTTTTTTTTAAAAAAAAACTTAAATTAAACTGGGCCGGTGCACTGGGCAATTGGGCTCCAAGGCCGGGACGGCCAAGCCTGAAAATTGGGCCACTCTACTCAGTCCATCAGTAATCAGTGTTGGGCCATTCGTGGGCCGTGATAGCGGGGCTAATGTTGGGTCGACCCAGCCCACATGACTATTTGGTGATTTTAAATTTAAATGTTTTTGACATAATACATAAATATGCCCTTTAACTTATCTCTGCTATCATCTACAACCTCCAACTTTTTGGTGCACAATAACATTTAAACGGTTATAAAATTGAATAAGTAGACACATATATCCTACATGACATAATAGACGTAAGACGCCACATAGGATACAAATCTGTCGTGTTGGATGTCACGTAGGACGAATGTGTCTATTTGTTCAATTTTATATAAGTTTAAGAGCCTACTTCTGCACACCTTAAATTATAGAAAATAAATATCAGTTAGTTTCAAATTAAAAACATATTTATGTATTATGCCAATATTTTTTTGTACTATTAATGCGTGATACTCATTTGTAGAAACGACATGACGATTAACATGTGTGTCTGGTAGGACAATTTTTTTAAATTTTTTTTTGAGAAATATTTATATATAATTTAGTCAAACATTATGAACATTGTGATGGACTAAGTGTAGGGTGGAGAGGGGATGAAGTTGGGGGGTCGAATGGGGGAGGAAAGAAAATATATGAAACGAAATTTATAAGTTATGATCCCTACTTCAGTTTCTTGATTCTTAAGAAACTTATTTGAAAAACGGCATAAATAGCCCTGCAACCTATTATCAAATTTTTAGCCACACTCTGTTCAAACGTGAAAACTCTTTTTAAATGAAATGATCATCTGTCAACCTTAAAGCCTATTTTTAAGAACTTTTGAAAAATGCAATATTCTTCATCTTCATCTTCGTTTTTGGGCCTCAAAATTTAACAAAAACACAGCCAAATCTACACCAATTTAAAAAGTCAAACTAAGAAACATAAAATCGAACGAGCTTTGCAGCGGATCAAGGGCAGATAAAATAATTTAGAAAGTGAAATTTTCAAGAATTAAAAGCCATTTCGAGAATGTTGGCACAATCCCTTTTTCTCTTTCTCATAAATCATTTTTGCGACTTTTATAATCACTATATACTATAAATAGATAAGCAATAAACGATTAAATATATACTATAAATAGATTATTATATATATATATAAAGCTATTTTTAGCAGCAAACAGAGTTATTTATAAGGGATAGAATCAGAGTTAGTTAGAATTGATGGGGTTTACTTTAACTTTTTTTGACAAAAAATTATATTATATTTATATATAATTAAAGTTAATTTTTATATATATAGTAGATGTTGGATTTTTTTTATTTCTTCATCTTTTTTACTTTTCTATTTTTAACTTTCTTAATAAAAATTTTGATTTCGCTGCTTATTAATGGAGGCTAAGAAAAACACGTTAACATTTCTAGCCCATGGTCACGTTGTAGTCCATTTCTAGAGCTAGTAGAAATTTGAGTCCATATGCCCCAAAGTCATGGTTTCATTCATCATCTTTTCACAACACGTTGCATGCATATGAGTTTCACTGACCAAAATATATGAGTTGATAGTCATTTATGCATTTAATAGGTATACATTTGTTAAAATAAAAATGATTAATGCGAAAAACAAAAAATCACATATTAAAATGAAATATGAATTTTTAGCTATGATTAGATTAGGGATGAGGGTTGAAGTTTGGGAGAGGGCTAGATAGCTAGTAGTGATCAAATCAACTACGAGACAAGAAGTCATGAAATAATATAATAATTTAAATGGTTACTGGTTACATATAAATAAAATATATCATCATCACATATATTTACCAGAATCATTCAAGTGATTTAAAAAGAGAGTTATATAATTATTTTTAATGGAGGTCAAGAAAAACACCAAAATTAGTGTACTTATGTTACCATGGCTAGCCCATGGTCACATAAGTCCATTTCTAGAGCTAGCCAAAAAACTCACAAATAGAAATTTTCACATTTACTTATGTTCCACTCTAATAAACCTAAGTTCCATCAAGAAAAATGTCACAAAGAAATATTCTCAATCAATAGAATTAGTTGAGCTTCATCTTCCATCTTTACCAAATCTTCCTCCTCATTACCACACCACCAATGGCCTCCCACCCCATCTTATGAATACCCTCAAAAAAGCATTCAAAATCGCCTCTCCAGAATTTTCCAAAATATTGAAAATACTAAATCCGGATTTGGTCATTTATGACTTCAATCAACCATGGGCTGTTGAATCCGCTTCCTCTATGAACATTCCTGCCATACAATTCCTCCCTTTTAGCACGGCTCTCGTTGCTTTAGTCCTCCACATGTTTTATAAACCGAGCGAAAAATTTCCATTTCCTGAAATTTATCCACATGAATATGAAATGCTTCAAATCAAGAAATCAAAAGATGAGGACAAGGCTCTATTTGTCGATGCTCTTTGTCAATCTCATGAAATTGTCCTGGTAAAAACCTGTAGAGATTTCGAAGGCAAATATGTAGACTATCTCTCAAAATTAATTTCTAAGAAAATTTTCCCGGTTGGTTCGCTTGTTCAAGATTCCATTGACCAAGATAATCATGATGAGGAGAAGATCATCATGCAATGGCTTGACAAGAAAGAAAAAGGTTCAACTATTTTTGTGTCATTTGGGAGTGAGTATTTTCTAACAAAGGAAGAAATTCATGAAGTAGCTCAAGGGCTAGAACTTAGTAAAGTGAACTTCATTTGGGTAATTAGGTTTCCACAAGGTGAAAAAATTAGTATCCAAGATGTATTACCGCAAGGTTTTTTTGAAAGGGTAGGAGAAAGAGGAATGATTTTGGAAAAATGGGCTCCACAAACAACAATTCTTCAACACTCATCTATAGGCGGATTCGCAAGTCACTGTGGATGGGGTTCTTTCATGGAGAGTATAAAGTTTGGTGTTCCCATAATTGCCATGCCTATGCACATTGACCAACCAATGAATGCTAGGCTAGTGGAATATATTGGTATGGGAGTTGAAGCATTAAGGGATAAGAATGGGAAGTTACAAAGTAAAGAAATTGCAAAGGTGATAAGGGAAGTGGTAATAGAAGAAAGTGGGGAGGGTGTGAGGAAAAAAGCTAGAGAATTGGGTGAGAAAATGAATATGAAAGGGGATGAAGAGATAGATGGAGTGGTGGAAGAGCTGGTGGCACTTTGTAAAAACAAATGATTAGCAATAAGATGTACTCTCTTGATTTGATTTGATGCATCTTAGTTTGATTAGATATAAAATTTAAGAAAGTATTTTTTCGTTAAATTTTATGGTTCGAAACTAATTAAAGATATAAATAATGTATCAACATGTCATATAATTTTGTAGCTTTGAATATATTATGTGAATTTTTAAAATTAAAAAGTAATCAAATATAGACAATTATAATATTCTTTTTCAAATGAATTAAAACAAAAAGTAAAAATATAAATTGAACAGAGTGAACGAGTTACCTTTATAAAGACATTTTAGGCTAATACTGGTGCACCTTAATTGTTATAATAGGTTATTTGTCTTTGTTTTTTAGGTATTATGACATGTTCTTGCTCAATTGAAATAGTAGGGCGTTGCGGAAGTTAAAAGTTGTCAACCTTGAAGGGAGGTGAATTAGACGAGAAAGAAAATTATAATAAAATAAGCATAGTATTTAATAATATGATTTAGGCCATTTCTAGATCTAGCTAGCCAAATAGCTCATAAGTAGAAATTTGAGTCCATATGCCCCAATGTCATGGCTTTATTTGTCATCTTTCCGCAACACGTGGCGTGCATATGAGTTTCACGGACAAGACTTCTTTCCATTTTCTTTCTCTCCATTTTTTCCAAATTTCTATTTTGATTACTAACACATGGCATAAGTTAGATTTGATGGCTAAGATTTAATTGACCATTTTTTTTCTCCATTTAATGACATAAGTCAACTAAATCTTAGCAATTAAATTTAATTTATGCCACGTGTCAGCTATCAAAACAGGAACTTGGGAAAAATAGAGAGAGAAGAAACGGAGATGAGTCTCCTCCGAGTTTCATGGACTAAAATATTTGAATCGATGGTTGTTTATGTATTTAATAGGTACATATTTGTTATAACGAAAATGTTTAATACAAAAGAAAAAAAAAAAGCATGTTAAAGTGTCAAAATGTTTATTAACTTGGTTGGTTACCTGAATTCCAGTTGGTGAGGATTTCATTCCCCATATTGTAATTCTCTTCCCATTTCCCCCTTCCCGTACCCCCAACTTTTTTTTTTTTAAAAATGAAATACTGCTTTAGCTATTATTAGATTGGGGATGAGGGTTGAGGTTGGGGAGATGGCTAGGTAGATAGAAGTGACCAAATCAACTAGGAGAAAATTGTATAAGGAGAAGTCATGACATAATATGTAATTTAAATGGTTACATATATATTATAAATAGATTATCGTTACATACTCATTAGAATCATCAAGCGATTTCAAGAGAGAAATTTATAGTTATTATTAATGGAGGCCAAGACAAACACCAATATTAGTGTACTTATGTTACCATGGCTAGCCCATGGTCACATAAGTCCATTTCTAGAACTAGCCAAAAAACTCACAAATAGAAATTTTCACATTTACATTTGTTCCACTCCAATAAACCTAAGTTCCATCAAGAAAAATATCACAAAAAGATATTCTCAATTAATAGAATTAGTTGAGCTTCATCTTCCATCTTTACCAAATCTTCCTCCTCATTACCACACCACCAATGGCCTCCCGCCCCATCTCATGAACACCCTTAAAAAAGCATTCGGAATCGCCTCTCCAAAATTTTCTGAAATATTGAAAACCCTAAATCCGGATTTGGTCATTTATGACATTAATCAACCATGGGTTGTTGAGTCTGCTTCCTCTATGAACATTCCTGCCGTACAATTCCTCACATTTAGCACAGCTATCGTTGCTTCAGCCTTCCACGTGTTTTATAAATGGGGAGAAAAATTTCCATTTTCTGAAATTTACCTACGTGAATATGAATATGAGATGCTTCAAATCAAGAAATTAAGAGGTGAGAGTAAAGCCCCATTCATCGAAGCTCTTAGTCAATCTCATGAAATTGTCCTTGTAAAAACCTGTAGAGATTTCGAAGGTAAATATGTAGACTATCTCTCAAAATTAGTTTCTAAGAAAATTGTCCCAGTTGGTTCGCTTGTTCAAGATTCCATTGACCAAGATAATCATGATGAGGATAAGATCATCATGCAATGGCTTGACAAGAAAGAAAAAGATTCAACTATTTTTGTGTCATTTGGGAGTGAGTATTTCCTATCAAAGGAAGAAATTCATGAAGTAGCTCAAGGGCTAGAGCTTAGTAAAGTGAACTTCATTTGGGTAATTAGGTTTCCACAAGGTGAAAAAATTAGTATCCAAGATGTATTACCACAAGGTTTTTTCAAAAGGGTAGGAGAAAGAGGAATGGTTTTGGAAAAATGGGTTCCACAAGCAACAATTCTACAACACACAAGTGTTGGTGGCTTTGTGAGTCATTGTGGATGGGGTTCTTTTATGGAAAGTATGAAATTTGGTGTGCCCATAGTTGCAATGCCAATGCACATTGACCAACCAATCAATGCTAGGCTTGTGGAATATATTGGTATGGGAGTTGAAGCATTAAGGGATAAGAATGGGAAGTTACAAAGTAAAGAAATTGCAAAGGTGATAAGGGAAGTGGTAATTGAAGATAGTGGGGAGGGTGTGAGGAAAAAAGCTAGAGAATTGAGTGAGAAAATGAACATGAAAGGGGATGAAGAGATAGATGGAGTGGTGAAAGTGTTGGTGGCACTTTGTAAAAACAAATGATTAGCAATAAGATTTTACTCTCTTAATTTCATTTGATGTATCATATTAAAAAGGTAATTTTTTTTATTTTATGGTTTTAAACTAATTAAAGATCTGAATAATGTATCAAAATGTCAAACATCGTGTTAAATCAAAGGGTGCCCCATAAAATGGGACAAAAGAAGTATTGTAGAGTCCTTTTACCCTTTTCACTCTTTTCCATCAAAAAATTCTTTTCAAAGTAAAACACGACCATGTTAGGATTCAAATAAACTAAAAAATTTTTAGGAAAATCTTAGCCATTCTTTTTCTAGAAAAGAAACGAGATACAAGAAAAAACATCTTTAATTATGATCAAAAGGAACACTTTTATATACACCAAGATTAACTTTATACTTATTACTTTCTCTTACAAAGTTGAATCAGCTCTTTGGCAACTGCATCCATCTCTTCATTTCCTATAGATTTCAAATTTTTGCTAATATCTCTAACTTTTGCCCTCAAATCCTCCCTGTGATGACGACTTTAAGAGTTTCTGCGATTTCTTCTCTTGTGAATTTTCCCATCATCATCTCTAACAATCTCCACCGCGACTCCCAATTCTACTATCAACCTAGCATTCATTGGCTGATCAAGATGTAAAGGCATTGCTATTATAGGAACCCAAAAATATAAACATTCAATTACATTATTCCAACCACAAGGACTTATAAATCCACCCACACTTGGATGGTTTAGAATTCTCGATTTTAGTGCAAATTTGTCGAAAACTCTTCCCCTTTCTCCAATTCTTTCAAGAAAACCTTTTGGCAATACGTCTTCAAGATTTTGCTCTTCCCCCTTTGGAAATCTTGCAACCCATATGAAATTAACATTACTTAGCTCCAACCCAAAAGCTACTTCTTCCTATCCTCTTTTGACAAGAAATACTCACTCCCAAAGGAGACGAAAACAGTTGAGTTCACGTCTTTTGTTCCAAGCCAATCAAGAAGCTCCACGTTGTCCACATCTTTAGTTACGCGGCCTTTGATTAGTAGACCAACTGGAATAACTTTCCAATTGCTCAGTTTAGTGAAATAATCAATATATTTGGCTTCTATAGTTTTAGAGGTACTCATCAACATAATTTGCATATTTCCTTAAGCAAAAGGATCAACGTCGTCATGTTCTTTCTCTCTTGCAGGTTTTGTGATTAACTCAAAGTACGTGTTCAGTCAAAAAGAGTACAACCTACGACAAAGGAGGTGACTAGAGTTGCTCAAGGATTATGATATGAGCATTCTCTACCACCAAGGTAAAGCTAATGTTGTTGCTGATGCTCTTAGCAGGATGTCTATGGGTAGTACTGCCCATATGGAGGAGGGGAAGAGAGAATTTGCCAAGGAGGTATATAGGCTGGCTCGATTAGGGGTGCAGCTTGAGGAGAACAGTGAAGGCGGGGTCAATGTTCAGAATGGGTCTGCTTCATCCTTATTGTCTGAGGTGAAGGAGAAGCAAGACCAAGACCCTGTCTTACTCCAGTTGAAGGAAGCAGTTTATAAGTAGAAGGTGATGGTTTTCTCCAAAGGGGGAGATGGGGTGCTCAGATATCAAGGGAAATTATATGTACCTATCACGATCCAAAAATTCAGGCGTGATGGCACTCGCCTAACCCACCAAGGCGAGTCAGCCTAACACGTACTAATCTAAACATAACAATAATTGCAGAAGATGAATAGGCTAATACAACAGTTAATCATATGAATATCAAACTACAACTATGCCAAGGACTTGTATCATATGTACAAGCCTCTAAATATAGAATTTTCGAATAAAATACATGTCTCAAATATCTAGTTCTCAAATAGAACATAACATAATAATGGATTCCTTGAAGGTCTGCTGAAGACATAAGCAACTACCTTAAGAATAATCCAGAAGCTCGATCCTGTAATGAGAAAAGTCTGACTAGAGGGATCGGGCACGCACCCTACAAAATGTAACAAGGGGTGAGTACCAAACACACGGTACTCAGCAAGTGAAACTAACTTAAAAGTAAAATAATGAAGAACCAAGTAACTCCTTAACACCTAACCACATATCGTTAGACTACAAGCCTGCACTCAAAAAAAGGTCCTAACAATATATATATATATATATAGAAATTTACTAGAATGTAGATATAATCATCACTTAGCATTAGGCCTCTACGGGTAATATAGAATATAGGTACCCCCAACACTCCAACCAAATCCCCACAACTACAACCTGCATAAAATCAACCCAGCCTAACAGTTCACAATGTGTATAGCATATAGTTCAATAACCACACCAACTATTATATATCAACAACACCAGGGATCAAGTGCATCTATCGTAAGTTTCACAAAAAGCACTCACATGTTTATAAATGATAATAAGGTGTAATGCAATGCAATGCAATATCAAATAAAATGATGCATGCTTGTCCCATGATACACATCCGATGATCATAAGCATACCTCAGTCAGAACCCATGGGGGCCACACATGGACCATGTATCCGCCAGAATAATTTTCGTTCGTCAATTTTTATTTTATATCTAGCCGAAACCATTTCCCTTCAGCTTTTTATTTCTTTTTTTTCACTAGCCTGAACCATTTCCCTTCGGCTTTGCATTTCTTTTCTTGGTTCATCCAACAAACACATAGTAGATGCACAATAATCATGTTCATGGAAATAAAATGTGCGAAATGCCCATACGAATCATACATATCAAATCAAGAATGGGTACCTTAATACCATAAATGTTGCAATATCCTCAATCTCAATATCATCACAACTTTAACAATATTCACATCTAAAAATAAGTATCATTTCGATATCAATAACAAATAATCACTATTTCACATAGAATAAGTCTCCATCATAAATTCACAAGTCAAATATCACCA
>JAABOM020062389.1:0-10281 GCA_011800125.2 Solanum clarkiae | reverse complement strand
AGTTTCCAAAATTGCATCATAAGGGCTCCAATTTGATCTATAGTTCAATTAGCTCCCAAACTTTTCTACTTTTAATCAAATCAAGGACTTCCGACTCAACTTAATTATTTAAGCCAAACTCACTTGATACCCCAATCATACATCAGAATTTTTTTTTACCTGAGTTCACTTGCTCAACATTCACAACAATATTCCCAATTGGATAGTTATACTTAATTTAAGAAATATGGGGTCTAACAAGAGCCTTGAATGTCTAAAAGTGATACCTGACTGAGTCTGAGTTCTGAAGTAAGTGTGTTGATGACTGAGAAAGATGAAAATTATTATTGATAGAGTTGAATGGATATAATTCCCTTAGATTGGATAGGTAAATCTTGCTCGTAGAGGTTGGGTGATGAGTGTTCTTGATGGATTGATAGATTTATGAGCATATTGAGTCCTGGGAGGAGTATTAACACTAAAATGGGTAAGAGTGAGTCCCACTCGAACACATTAACTATGTGGCCAGCATAGGAGAGGATTGGACTGTGAAAACAGATATTTCCTTTGTCCCAAAAGAGGACTTGACAGACTTTAGGATCCATTGACAGACTCGTCCTTTACCTCGACAAGGTAATGGACGGATATGGCAACAACATCTCTTTGTTATATCACTATTGGCTCATAGGTAGTGGTTGTCGATTATAGAAACTCTCAAATAGGTTTCATGATGATAGAACTCCGATGTGATATGATAGTTTAATGTTTGATGGATAGAGAAGTGATAAGGGATTATATATTGTTTCCTTTTTCTTTAGCCCATTTTACATACAGTATATTCCAAGTACTAATGCTTTTCTGGCGCTGTATCATTTTATGATGCAGATTCGATAGACAGAGGACTTCAGCAGCCCGATTGTTGACATTCAGGGCTCTCTATTCCAAACAGTGGTGAGTCCTCCCCTGCATTCAGAGGATGTTTATTTTCTATTGATTTCTAGTCTTTTATATGATATTGGTAGCCATGGCCTATCATGGTTATGTCTCAGACACTAGTATAGAGGCTTCATAGACATAAATGTTGATATTGATGTTGGGGGTTCTTTTTACCTCTTCCTTTCTTTATATTGAGACTTTGTTATCTATTCTATTTCCTTATGATAGAAAGATGTTGATAGTATGGGCCCACAGATGAGATATTATTTATTTCATTATGTTATTTTCTTCCGCTGACGAATGGATAGAATGATGGAAATGAGATTAAGTGGTCCGCTTGGGGACTTGCAATAGTGTTCGAGTGCCAGTCACGTCTAGGGTACCCTCCCGGGTCATGAAAAACTTGGTATCAGAGCCTAGAATTTGAGTGTCCTAGGGAATCTATGAAGTCGTGTCTGGTAGAGTCTTGTTTATGGATGTGTTATGCACCCCACTTCATAGACAGGAGGCTATAGCCAAGGTTCCCAGGTTTCTAGTTTTGGATTGCAGGATCCCTCAGCTGCAACCCAACTCAAGGACTTTTTGAGGATGAACCCACCCGTGTATACGGGGTCGAAGGTAAAGGAGGACCCACAAAACTTTATTGATGATATGTACAATGTTTTGAGGGCCATGCATGCAACCGAGATTGATGGAGTTAAGCTTGTGTCCTACCAGCTGAAGAACATGGCTAATGTGTGGTACACTCTGTGGGAAGGGAGTAGAGGGGAGGATGCGGAGCCTACAGTATGGGAGGAGTTTGAAGCCGCCTTCTTTGATCACTTCTTTCTTCAAGAGTTGAGGGAGGCAAAGGCGAATGAGTTTGTGAATTTGAAGCAGGGAGGGATTACTATGAAGGAGTATAGCCTTAAGTTCATCAAATTGTCAAGGTATGGTCCCGAGATAGTGAACGATAAGAGGCGGAAAATAAGGAGATTTGTGTCTGGCCTCGCTAGACATGTACAAAGAGAGTGTAAGGTTGCATTGCTGATTCCTAACATGGATATCTCTAGACTTGTGATGTATGCCCAACAGATAGAGGAAGATAAGAGGAGGTATAGAGAAGAGCAACTGAGCTGGAAAGTGAAGTTCGCGGGACGTGAGCCTAAACCGTAGAGACAGACTAGAGGTGATAAATCTTATTTTTAGAAGAGATCATCACATCCCACACCATCAACAGCCAGTGCACCCGTGTAGCTGACCAGGTATGGGTAGAAATCTCAGAGTTTTCAGACTTTCAGGAACCCGGGCGCCCCATCTCAGGCCAATGTGACCCAAAGTATAAGGGGAAAGCCACCTTGCAGCAAGTGTGGTAAGCTTCATCTGGGTAAGTGCCATGTTGGCAAAGATGTGTGCTATGCATGTGGTCAGGCTGGTCATTTCAGCTATTGGTGCCCGAAGAGGAGACGAGGGGAGAGGAGCGGCAGAGCTCAGTCTTCGACAACACCTCTAGCAGGCAATCAACAGAGGGGCACTATTACTATAGGTATAGGAGGCAGGACAAACCATTTTTATGCTATAGGTAACCGACAGGAGCAAGAGGCTGCAACAGATGTTGTCACGGGTATGCTTCATGTCTTTGCTTATGATTTCTATACATTGATTGATCCAGGTGCCACCTTATCTTTTGTAACTCCTTATGTGGCTAGGAAGTTTGGTATTCTTCCTGAGTGTTTGCTTGAGCCTTTTTCTGTCTTTACCACTATTGGAGAGTCTATATTAACTAAGAGATTTTATAGAGATTGTGTGGTGTCTATGTATCATAAAGACACATTAGCTGATTTGGTAGAGTTGGAGATGGTTGATTTTGATGTAATAATGGGCATGGATTGGCTTCATGCTTGTAATGCTTCTATTGACTGTAGAATCCAGATGGTTAGGTTCAATTTCCTAATGAGCCTGTCTTAGAGTGGAAAGGGAGTCCTATTACCCCTAAGGGTAAGTTCATATCCTATCTTAGAGCTAGAAAGTTGATATCCAAGGGTTATATTTATCACCTCGTGCGAGTGAAGTGTGATGATGTTGAGTCTCTTACTTTTGAGTTAGTCCCGATAGTGAATGAATTTTCTGAGGTCTTTCCTGATGATCTTCCTAGAGTCCCTCTTGATAGGGAAATTGACTTTGGGATTGATGTTTTTCCCGAGACCAAACCTATCTCAATTCCACCCTATATAATGGTCCTCGTAGAGTTGAAAGAATTGAAAGAGAAATTGAAAGACTTGTTAGAGAAAGGTTTCGTAAGGCCTAGTGTCTCATCTTAAGGTGCTCCCGTCTTATTCGTGCGTAAGAAAGATGGATCTTTGAGGATGTGTATAGACTACCGGCAGTTGAATAAGGTTACCATAAAGAATAAGTATCCTCTCCCCAGTATAGATGATCTTTTTGACCAGCTTCAGGGTGCTACTTGTTTCTCCAAGATAGACCTCATATCGGGTTACCATCAATTCAAGGTGAGGGAAAGTGACATTCTTAAGACAGCCTTTAGGACTCGGTATGGCCATTTTGAGTTCTTGGTCATGTCTTTCTGGTTGACAAATGCACCCGTAACTTTCATGGATTTGATGAACAGGGTATTCAAGCTGTATCTTGATATGTTCGTGATCATATTTATTGATGACATGCTAATATATTCGAGGACTGAGGAGGAACATGCTAATCACCTTAGAGTGGTTTTGCAAACAGTCAAAGATCATAAGCTGTATGAAAAATTCTCCAAGTGTGAGTTTTGGCTCAAGTCAGTGGCTTTCTTAGGCCATGTTATTTCAGGAGATGGTATTCGGGTGGATACACAGAAGATTAAGGTGGTTAATAATTGGTCAAGACCCACTTCTCCCATGAAAATAAGAAGTTTCTTGGGTCTGGCCGGGTACTACCGCAGATTTATTAAAGGCTTCTCTTCTCTATCAGTCCCTTTGACAAAGCTGACTCAGAAGAAGGATAAGTTTCAGTGGTATGAGGCATGTGAAAAGAGTTTTCAGGAGTTGAAGACTAGATTGACTAGAACACCAGTGTTTACTTTGCCAGATGGGACAGGTGACTTTGTGATATATTGTGATGCATCCAGAGTTGGATTGAGTTGTGTACTTATGCAGAGAGGGAATTTGATAGCTTACGCTTCCAGACAGCTTAAGGTCCACGGGAGGAATTATCCGATTCATGATCTTGAGTTGGCAGCATTAGTGTTTGCCCTTAAAATCTGGCATCACTATTTGTATGGAGTGTATGTGGACGTGTTCACCGACCATAAGAACTTACAATACGTGTTTAGCCAGAAAGAGCTCAACCTGTGACAGGAGATAGTTGGAGTTGCTCAAGGATTGTGATATGAGCATTCTCTATCACCTAGGTGAGGCTAACATTATTGCTGATGCTCTTAGCAGGATATTTATGGGTAGCACTACCCATATAGAGGAGTGGAAGAGAGAATTAGCCAAGGAGGTGCATATATTAGCTCGATTGGGAGTGCAACTTGAGGAGAACAATGAAGGCGGGGTCAATGTTCAGAATGGTTCTGCTCATCTTTAGTGTCTGAGGTGAAAGAAAAGCAAGACCAAGACCTGTCTTACTCCAACTAAAAGAAGCGGTTCGCAAGTAGAAGGTGATGTTTTCTCCAAAGGGGGAGATGGGGTATTGATATATCAAGGAAGATTGCGTGTGCCTGATGTTGATGGTGTTCGAGACAGAATCATGGCCGAGGCTCATAGCTCGAGGCATTCTATTCACCCTGGCTCCACCAAGATGTACCACTACTTGAGGGAAGTCTACTGGTGGAATAAGATGAAGAAAGATACTATTGAATTTGTTTCCAAGTGTTCCAATTGCCAACAAGTTAAGGTTGAACATTAGAAACCGTGTGGGTTAGCTCAGAACTTTGAAATTTCAGAGTGGAAATGGGAGGTGATAAACATGGACTTCATTACCAGCTTACCAAGATCCAAAAAGCAGCATGATTCGATATGGGAGATTGTTGAAAGGATGACTAAATCAGCCCACTTTTTTAGCGGTGAAGACAAATTATACGTCTGAGGAGTATGCCCGACTTTACATTCGGGAGATTGTGAGGTTGCATGGGGTTACCTTGTCTATCATCTCAGACAGATGAGCTCAATTCACCTCTCAATTTTGGAGGTCTTTCCAGAAGAGATTGGATACGGAGGTAAATTTGAGTTCCTCTTTCACCCTCAGACAGACAGACAGGCAGAACGCATTATTCAGACTTTGGAGGATATATTGAGGGCATGTGTTATTGACTTTAAAGGAAACTTGGATGATCACTTACCATTGATTGAGTTCGTGTATAATAATAGCTATCATGCCAGCATTCAGATGGCCCCGTACGAGTCATTGTACGAGAGGATATGTAGATCCCCAATTGGCCAGTTAGAGGTGGGTGAAGCTGAGTTGATTGGGACTGACCTCGTATACTAGTCTATGGAGAAAGTGAAAGTGTTGCCAGAAATCATATACGGACGCGAGGAAGGGAGATTTGGAGTTCGAGGTAGACGATTGGGTATACTTGAAGGTGTCACCCATGAAGGGTGTTATGAGATTTGATAAAAAGGGTAAGCTGAGTGCCCGTTACATCGGACTATACCAGATCGTAGGGATGATTAGGAAGGTTGTTTATGAGCTAGACTTGCCTTCCGAGCTAGAGGAGTTCACCCAGTGTTTCATATATCTATGCTGAAAAAGTGTTTGGGAGATCCAGCTTTAGCAATTCCTGTAGGGAGTACAGGTGTGAAGGACAGATTATCATACGAAGAAGTTCCAGTCTAGATTCTTGACAACAGGTTCATAAGTTGAGGAACAAAGAGATAACCTCTGTTAAAGTCCTATAGAGGAATCAATTTGTTGAGGAAGCCACGTGGGAAGCTGAGGAAGCAATGAAACTCAAATACTCGCATGTATTCGTACCAAATGATGATGATGTTGAAGGTAAATATTCTTATCCTTAGCATTTTTGAATGTTCTTTTCATTTAGATGATGCCTTGATTTAGCATTTTTGAATGTTCTTTTCATTTAGTTGAAGCCTTGATTTATTCCATTCCTGAGTCTAAGATAGAGACAGATAGATGATGGATAGTAAGAGTTCGAGTGTCCCCAAGTGTGAAATGAGATGAGTTCTGAAGTTATTTGAGTCTTCGTTCGACCTTTACTCATCATTCGAGGACGAATGATTCCAAAGGGAGATGATGTAATACCCTGTAAAATTTCTAAAACGTCCCTAAAATACATCATGCACACAACATGTCTTCCCAAGCTCTGATAGAAAACCTGAGACCGGATTTGTGATCAGTGCAAAAAATCGAGTCGAAAATGGATCTCGACTAGGCTTTAACGCGAAAAACGTGATTTTTTTAAAGAGATCCTAAAATATGAGGTTTCTGTACCCCTTCCGCAATGCGAAACCACACTTGTGTTTTTACGAAAATTTACGAAAAATCAAGAATTCACAAAAAATTGAAAAAATCCACTAGTGCGTGTCGCGAACTAGTGTACGAGGGAGCAGTTTTTTTACTTTTAATTTGGGGAGGGCAATTTCGTCCTTCCCGATATATTTTACATCCCCAGGTCGATTTTTAAATGTATAATTCGTACAGAAAGGGTTTTTAAACTCAAAACTATTCTAAGTCTTTTATTTTTACGTAAGTTTTAAGAGAGAAGAAGGAGAGACAGGGTGAGAGTTACAGAGAAATTTTCCAATTCTTGAAGAAAATATCCACTTTCAAGTATGTAAAGGTTACCCAAAAACATGGGATTGATCTTCCATGTGCCAATATAGAGTTAGGAGGAAGAAATCATGTCTAGAAATCTTGAATTTATGTCTTCTTGCAAATTCTTGAATAGTTGCTTTAAGTTCTTGGATAATATCTTGAATTATTGTTTTCATTCCTTAAATTATATTTTATATCCTAATTTGATGATCATCATGCTTAGAGTTTTACAATATATTTTCCTTATTACTTAATTGTGGTTTGTGTTATGTGATTGTGACTTAATCCTTAAAAATTTCTCTCAGTAAAGACATGAATAATGAATTTAGGGGGAGGTCTAGAGGCTTGAATATCTGAAAGTGATATCTGACAGAGTCTGAGTCCTAAAGTGGGTGTGCTGATGACTGAGATAGCTGAAAATTATTATTGATAGAGTTGAATGGATATAATTCCCTAAGATTGGATAGATAAATCTAGCCCGTAGAGGTTGGATGATGAGAGTTCTTGATGGATTGATAGATTTATGAGCATGTTGAGTCCTGGAGGAATATTAGCATTAAAATGAGTAAGAGTGAGTCCCACTCGAACCTATTGACTACGTGGCCAATGTAGAGAGGATTGGACTGTAAAAGCGGATGTTTCCTTTGTCCCAAAAGAGGACTTGACAAACTTTTAGATCCATTAACAGACTCGTCCTTTACCCCGGCAAGGTACTGGATGGATGTGGCAACGGCATCTCTTCGTTGTATCACTACCGGCTCATAGGTAGTAGTTATCGGTTATAGAAACTCTCAGTCCGATGTGATATGATAGTTTGATGTTTGATGGATAGAGAAGTGATAAGTGATTGTATACTGATTCCTTTTCCTTTAGCCTGTTTTATATACAGTATATTCTACATATTAATGCCTCTCTGGCGCTGCATCATTTTATAATGCAGATTCGATAGACTAAAGACTTCAGCAGCCCGATCGTTGAGGTTCAGAACTCTCTATTCCAGATAGTGGTGAGTCCTTCCCTACATTTGGAGGTTGTTTATTTTCTATTGATATCTAGTCTTTTATTTGATATTGGTAGCCATGGCCTGTCACGGTACCATCTCAGATACTAGTATAGAGGCTTCATCGACATAGATGTTCATGTTGATGTTGGGGGTTCTTTTTCTCTCTTCCCTTCTTTATATTGAGACTTTTGTTATCTATTCTATTTCCTTATGATAGACAGATGTTGATAATATGATCCTACAGGTGGGATATTATTTATTTCATTATGTTATTTTCTTCCGCTGACGAATGGATAGAACGATGACAATGAGACTAGGTGGTCCGCTTGGGGACTAGCAATAGTCTTCGAGTGCCAGTCATGTCTAGGGTACCCTCTCAGGTCGTGACATTTCAATATTTTGATCCTAATTATCTACTGATAAAATTTGGTTCTTGATAAATCATTTTTTGTTTGTTTCTTTAAATAAACCTCCAAACCTACAGAATGTGGCACGATAATAACACTTTTAATCCCGAAGTAATTAGCAAATTCTCTTTTTGATCCTTATAATTTATGGCTCAATATGTTTATTCATCAAATAAGTTAAATGTATGTTATTGGTCCTTTATGTCAGAAATATATTATATTTGACTATACTAGTTTCTGAACACGTGTATTGCATGTATGTTCTACATAAATTATGATAAATTCATTAGAAATGATAAAAATTTTATCAAAAACATACGTGTAATGAGTAGTAAAATGCAACAAGTATAAATAAATCTTAAAAGTGTGACAAGATACACCAAATGAGGCATATACTTTAATGTTTATAATTAATTTTTTTTTAAAGCAATCAATGGTAAATTTGAACTTTGGTGTATAACGCAAACTTCCAATAAAGTCACAAATGACTAATTTGAGTCCAAAT
The DNA here is from genome assembly GCA_011800125.2 of Solanum clarkiae. Classification (NCBI taxonomy): domain Eukaryota; kingdom Viridiplantae; phylum Streptophyta; class Magnoliopsida; order Solanales; family Solanaceae; genus Solanum; species Solanum clarkiae. The sequence continues at coordinate 1,697 of JAABOM020062389.1, read as the reverse complement.
AAATTACAGACACGAGACAATAAACAATTCATTAAAAAAATTAAATTAAAGAAGTTTGATAGAAAAATAACACAAAAAGTACAACATACACAACTTTCTTAAGACTTTAATCATAGTATTATAAAAATAAATAAATATAAAATCAATACATAATTTTCTAAGTTCTTATCATCACCTTATCCTATATAATAAGAAACTCACTGAATTCATCTTCTTCTATACCTATCAAATTCAACACTCAAGAGGCTTCACTTTACTATTTGAACTTTAAAATGACAAAATAATCTTGAGTTGAGGTCTCATGAAATAAAAATGATGAATTTGTATAAATAAAAATGGAGGAATACAAAAGGTATTTTAAAATGTGAAATTAATATTTGGACTTTATGAATTGAAAAGCATGAGAGTTGTGAATATTAAGAGAAATTATTAAATAGGTAATTAAATATGAGTTATGAAGGTGAATATTTAACTACACTAAATTAAAATCTTATAAAATATTTAGTTAATTATAATAGTCATCACATCATATTATACTAGATAATTGTAAAGAAAAGGTGTTTATATGCTATAAAAATACAATATTGTTAACAATGTTTAAAAAAAAAATTCATTGATTAAAAATAAAAGTCCATTAATTTAATATTTTTTATATTGCTTTGAATGTGAATGAGAAGAATTTATTCAGTGAGGAAAAATTCATTAATTGATTACATTACTTTTCATTATTACATTGAAGTGAATGAGAAAACAGTTTCATTTATCTATAGTTATTTCAAGTGTAAATTTATTTTTTTTATTACTCTTAGTTATTTCATTTTTTATTATTGATTTCTTCCATCTTCCACATTAGTAGTAATGATGCACAATCTTTTCACATTCTCTAGTAGAAGGAGAGAAAAAACTACATAAATAATATTTAAATGTTGTAATTATGTGATGTTTAAGAAAATATATATGATTTTTCTCCCTTTTATTATTTCATTGTGTTAAATAATTTGACGGAAAAAATAAATGTAACAAAAAATTGTAATAACGTAATTGTTAGCTATGGAGGCGGACACATGTTTTGGGCAATGCTAAGTTTTATTTTTTGAAAACACAATTGTTCTCTAAAGAATTAGATAAATATAAAAAAATATTAATTTCTAATAACTTTATTTGACTTTATATCTTCTTATTTTTAGTACTATATAAATATGATTACTATTTAATATTTAATTACTTAAATATTTTAGTATGATATGATATGATGATTTATGGCCTGTTTTTTGGGAAAGACTTGTTCTATGTTTTATATTATAAGTAAAATGGTGTAACAACCACATCGAAACCTCTTGTGCTAGACCAACCATACAACTAGGAAATGGGATAAGAACATAAATGATCCAAAAAAAGGAATCGCCGAAAATTGTGGTTCCAGCCACAATCAAGAGGGAACATTTTAAAAGGGCTTTTGAAAGAGGAAGAGTTGCTGAATCTTTTTGAAAAAAGTACAGGGGAAGACAAAACAACTAGGACAGAGATATTTATCTGGGGTAAGTTTCTAGAAAGGATCAGTTTAATCTGGGGCAAATTTCTTGAAAGGATCAGTCAATTTGGGTTGGACCTTATCTTTTCATGTCACGACCCAACCCAGGGACCGTGATTAGTGCCGATTGGGCACCCAGACAAACACTAAACCGGATTTCCAACTA
>JAABOM020062388.1:0-10281 GCA_011800125.2 Solanum clarkiae | reverse complement strand
ACAAAAAAATAGTATATTTACAAAAAAATTCAAATATTAAAAATTTTAATTTTACAAAAAAATCAAATTTTAAAAATTTTAATTTTTTACTCCACCTTGAGCCTTATCCACCCCCACCCCACCTCCCAAAAAAATAATGTAAATATTTTTTTAAAAAAAATATTTCAAATTATGAAATATGTTTTTAGTGTCAAAAACTAGAAAAACTTTTTTAGAAGATTAGTACTAGAAAGAAGAAAAAAAATCGTATTGTAATTTAAAAAATAATGATTTATATATAAATGGATGTAGTAGGGGTAAAAATGATAATTCAAGCCTTTTTTACTGTTGAAATCTTCAAAAAAATAGCACTCACGCACCCTTTTTGCATGTAACACACATGTTTTGCTATGTCAGCGTCTTGTGTTTATTTGATAAAAAATGGATAAATTAAAGTATTTATTTGTGTACTTTGAAAGTTTGAGTTTCAATTTAAAATTTTTCTTCAAGTTAAGGGTCCAATCATGTAATATGCCTTTCATTTTAGTTTCAAGATAACTACTAGTATTGTAAGGTTTCACGAAGGAATCTATCTTATTCTTCCAATATTACCCTTTTTTACATAAGAACTACATTAGCTTTTCTTTATACTAGTAAAAACACTCACTATTTTCTAGGAATGTTGTTAAAGAGGTGATCTAAGATCACCACTTACTTTGGAACAAAGAACAATAATATAGTCACTAAAATTTTATAAGTGGTATATAAAAATAATAAAATGTACGCAAATCTTATTGATATCCCATAAAGATAGAGAAGTTGTGTTCGACAACGCTTACTTTGGAGTAATAAATAGGAGGCTATCTGACCATTTTACCTTTATTTTTGTCTTTAAGTTTCAAAGGCTCATTCAATATTTGTTCTATTCATGTCTCATAATTAAGGTAATTGTAGTTTCCAAGAATAACTATTATTAAGGATAGATGTCACAGCTACTAAGCTTTCAAAAAGGCGAATATCTCAAGTAAAATTAAAAAAAAAAAAGAAAAGTTATTATATAATTCTATCAATCTTAAACTGCTAAAAAGATCAAAAATAAATATATTTAATATAAAGACGATAAGTATTTTAAAACAGGAAAGTATAATTTAGTATATTCCCATAGGTCTAAATAAAGGTAGGTAGTTAATTTTCTTGAATACCATAATTTTTGTTGAATACTAATATTGTACGATATATCTTTTCTCACCAACCTATATAGTACGATATATCTTTTCTCACCAACCTAATAGTTAGTTATTTAGGTTCTAAATAGCTAGTATAAAATAAACCATTTATTTAGTCCGTCGACATGGGGATAATATTTGGTTGAAATTGGAAAAAAACAATTTGAATTAGAATTGTAAAAAAGAGTATTATAAAATAAAAATATGCACTTATTGTCAATTTTCTTTACTTCTTGTTCATCTTAATTAAAGAATCTTTGAATCTTTAATATTATTTAGTTTAATTAAGAGAAGTACTTCCATGAAAACTCGGGATGTGTTATTTAAATTCTTTAACATATTTTTGCCACAGCAAAATACTGAATTATGTTGATAAATTATATAGAGAACACCAGGGACAAAAATGGTGGTAAGAATTTAAAGTTTAGAGATTCTAATCTTTAAAAGTTATTGAATTCTAAATTTATACATATTTAATAAAGATAAATATAAAATTTAGATTAAATTAAATTTTTAAGTTCAATCGAATTCATACAATACATATTGACGCCTCCACTTTCATTGAGGAGACGCTAATATGGTTTAAAGCACGTAAATCAAAGAGATAATTTTATAGTCACACAAATAACATGTATGTTTGAAAGTACAAATGTAAAACGTTTTAAAAATATTTATCTCTTTCTAAAACTCTATATATATCTAATTTAGTCCATTCACATAAAATGAACAAAATGATTACTTTTGAAATTATACAAGCTTTCAGTTAAAGATAAAACTAGAATTTTTCAACTTTACAAGTCCTCAATTTTATAATGACGATTTTAAAATAATAATAACTAAATTTAAAACTTAGTAATTACATATTTAATAAATTAAACAAATATTGTTGAGTTTGATTGAACCCACTTATTTTTACGTATCGATCTCTTGCTTTTTAATAAATATAAATAAATACTATAATTTACTACATAGGTAATTAATAAAATTTGCAACATAATATAAACCACCTTTATTAATGCAATATAAATGTTTATTTATTTTAATAACACCTACTTCAAATATTTTTGTCGGGAAGTCTCTAAAAAAGCAAAACAGAAATAAAAGAAAACAATTAAGTGTTGAGACAAAGTACGTACGTAAGATGAGATCAGTTACGTGAAGGAAATCAAAAGTTAAAAAACAAAAACTAAAAAAGAGAGAAGCAACGGCGAGGGATATGCAACATCCACCAAGCCCTTGTTGTTTGCACGTGATCTTTTTCAGCCGTTACGGTTTTTTTTTTAAATAATATATTAATATTCAATCGATATAATATGTAACATTTTTTATTTTAAAACTTTTCAATGAAGAGAACCGACACCAGCAGTATGGTGGTGTATATTTGGCAGTATAGGCGTTGTTCTGAGTAGGATTTCCTTTTCTTCTTCCTTTATGACCAACTTTTCTCCGTAAAATGCTCCTAAAAGTTTTTTTCGAATCTTCAAATTATTCCTCATAATTTGATTTAACAAGTAATTTAAAATATTAAAGAAAATAAAGTTTCTAATGTTAGAATAAAGAGAAAAATATAGAAAATATCTCTGAGCTTGGCGCGAATCATTATTATTATTATCCCTAAATTTTTGACAGTCTGAAAAATACCCCTCAGTTTTACTAATTGAACTTGAATACATCCTCGATCTGTCTCCATCTGCCCCATGACATAATAAATAGTCGCAAATTCTTGTACAATATGAAAATATCGAAAATATCCTTAAATGATAAATATCTAATGTCATTTTATAAGGGTGTGTGATACTGTAATTGTAGTATGACACGCTTCCTAATTAATTTGATTGGCTAGAATATGCTCATATAATATTTATTTCTAATAATATGATAGAGTTTGTTAGTAAAGATAGTTCACTTGTGAACTTTGTGCCCAATTTTTACTATAAATTGAGTATTGATGAATCAATATTCAACTAGCAAATATATACATAATATTATGTCAAACTAAACCATCAACTTAAAGTGTCACAAATTAAATTGATATTAACATATATAATACATGCATAAATTCTACTATTTAATTAATAGTGATCAATTAATACTCCTTTTCATCATGATTAATTGATATGATTTGACATACACGCTCCATGCATATAAACAAATCTATTGAAACATTATTGGTTCATTAGAGCTCGATACCTTTTGACTTTGAACATATATATATGTTAAAAAAATTTAAAAAATTAATACAAATCAACAGATTTAAGCTCAATAAACTAGATTACATCTAATAAAATTTTAAATATAAATTCACAAATTTTTAATTTCTGAATCTGTCTCTGTTTCGATCTCAACTTTTCTTTTCCTCTTTTTTCCTATACCTTTGCGCATGAATGGACTAATTGTTCAAAAAAGGAAGTGATGAGTGGACTTTACTACTATAAAGTTACACATCAAACTACAAAATATTAGTTGAATTTACAACTTGTCTATCATAGTATTTGTTTTGTCTTAGATTGAATATACTCCGTACTAACTAATCATTTGAAAAAACGAAATTTATATTGATATGTTGGAAAACGAGTAAAAGTGTATTATTGCTTTTTGATGTTTCTCAATTAAGGTTCTATAAACAATATATTTGGCAAATTATATATGATACACGTTTTCTCCTTCCCTAATTAATTGATCTAATTAACGTGGAGTTTTGCAATTAATGAATAAACTTAATTAGTTGCTTTTCCAAGTTCATCTCCTCTATATAATAATATACAAAATTATCCAAAATTTCAATTCAAGCAGCAATTTTATATTTCATTAATTAGGGAAATTGTAATAGGTGGATGGTGCTCCTGTAACATCTAGAAATTTAACCTAACTTTGAATTAAATAAGACACATCACGTGTGGTATTTGAATCATCAAGATTTTTTTTTCACAATCATGATAGTAAGAAATTTAGTTTTGGTACAATTGTTTACATATTTTTGATTATGACATCTTTTAAATGCCTCATTTTATCACAAATCATCAAATATAGACCATTGAATTTATGTACTTATATATAAATATACAGTAATTTCAATTGTTATCAACACATGCATGGTCGGACTTACCGTATAATATTGTGAAGGAAGTTTGCAGATACTATTCTCTTCTTGCAAAGACCGTTATACATCTGACTTGTAGCTTTCTATTCTTTTTGCTGCACTAGAAATTCATTTCATCACAAACTGAGATTTAAGAAAGTGTTGGACTGAAAACAGCAGTGTTTCAAAGTCAAAATAACATATGAATAGGAGAATTGTGCTAATGAAGTTGCGTATTTCAGTGTCTTACAGCATGTAGAGCTGACGAAAACCATGCATAGCCAGCTGTGCACCGTCTCTTTCAAGAGAACTTGCAGAATGTCAAGCCTCTATAGGGTGTGTGATATTACGTGACGTTAATAAGGTTGTTTCACGAATGCCCTGTTGCATATTGGTCGGTTAGGTTCGATTTTGGAGTTTATCGAGTCGACTTATCGATTATCTATTTGTAGATATGCTAAATCATTGAGATATTGACTTATCGATTATCGGTTTGTCAGTTATTTATTGTTATTGATTTGGTGATCGGTTTAACCATTAAGATTTGACAAAAAAATTCTTTATTGAATATTACTTTAACACAAGGTAACAAATCAAATAAACCAAACGCATGAGTTGACAGATTGCATTTTGTTCAAAATCAAACACTATCACACTGAGAGTTTGAGATAGTAAAAAACAAAAGTATGAAACTATCAAGGACTTTATATATTTAGTACAAATATAATTATTTAATTTATTATCGGATTATCAGTTAACCCGTTAAGAAAAAACCTAAAACCATTAAGAACAGACAACCCAATTAAAAAAAAAACATTTAAACTGTACATTACCGAAACTATTAAACCAAAATTCCACCCTCTGACCTATTTGAGTTTTGTCTTTCCATAGTAGAACCTGCCAGCCATTAACTGTAGCGATAAATCAATAACTTTTTTTCGGTTCGGGTAATCGGTTTCGGTTCGATTTCAGACGACCCTACTATATTGTAACACCCAGCAAAATTATCAAAATGCCCCTAGAAGAGAGATATGAGTATAACGCGTCTTCTCATGCTTCGATGACAAATCTGAGGCTGGATTTGCAATCAACATGAAAAATTGAGTGAGAAAGTGGTCTCGGTTGATTTTTAGAGCAACCGAATCAAAAGATAATTTTTTCGATTCGAAAATGCGAACCAGTGAAGGTGCGCGACAGGTGTGCAACGCGCACGTACCGTGGATCAACACTTGGTTTTATCCTAAAATTTTTCCTATGGGATTAGAAACCTTGTTTGGAGAATTTTTGACGAAAAATACCAAAAATAAATCTTGTCCTCGTCGCGGACCCCATGTCCTGAAATATATTTTTTTTGAATTTTGTGAGGGGCATTCCAGTCCTTTTTAAACCCCTCCTAGACTTAATATATGACCAAATAGATTATTTTAAGCATAAAAGGGGTTTTCAACCCTATTCTAAGTCCTTGAAAAAGACTAAGTCTAAAGAGGAGAGAAGAGGAGCATAAAATTAAGGAGCTCCGAGAGAGTTTTTGAGGTTGATTGTCCAAAGTTTCAAGTCAGGTATGTAAAGCTAAACGAAAGCATGAGATTATTCTCCCATGTATCCAATAGGTGGTAATAGAGGAGTTGAGAGCTCATGAGCCCCCATACATGTTCTTGAAATACTTTCTTAATTATTTTCTTGAAAATTATATCTATTACATTTTTTTTATGTTGATGATCATTATAAACTTATTTTTTTGAATTGAATACTTTTCATGAGATATTGTATAAACTTTATATGTTGATTTGTGAAAGTGTGCATAAATGAACCTAAGGATGGAGTCTAGAGGCTTGACTTGAGAATGTACATTGTGATTGTGATATGAGCATGAAAATAGGTTGATATATAACCTGATGGTCCTATGAGTATTCATGTTTGAACTCTATAGGTTGGACTAGATTGAAAGTCCTCCTACATGATTATCTAATTCATTATTGAAGAAGGTCGCACGGAATTGATTGGTTAAATTGTTGAGAGATGTGATTGAGAGTTGATTGGATGATTGATAAGCCGAATAGCTCAATTTTTTAAATAATTTGCAGATTGATACGAGTCCTTATGAGACTCAATTGGTTGAGATTGATTGTTTTATGAGCATTGAGTCATGGGAGTAGTATCGAGCATCGAAAGAGTGAGAGTAAATCCAACTCACACTCATTAACTACATTGTCAAGTGTAGGTGAGGATTAGAACCATTATATTACATTGAGGTTCCCTCTTAATTTGGAAGTCCCTGAAACAATAGAGGACTTGTTGATTGCTAGATCCCTAGTAGATTCTATTCCTTCTCTACCTGGCAAGTAAAGAATGATTGTGATAATAATGGCGGATTGTTGTACAATAACTGGCTCATAAGTGATTATTATCGGATAAGAGAAACTCCCAGAAAGTTCTCACATTGAGTACTCTGAGTCGAGTTTAGTTTAGTTTAGTTTAGTTTAGTTGAGTTGTGTTCCATTGAGTTGAGTCGAGTTGATTTATGAGGTTTGATTGGTTGATGGGTCTTTTGTCTACTCTTTATTCTTGTTTTAAATAGGCATTTGACATTCTAATTGAGTATTATTTCGAGTTGATGTTGTTTCTATATTAGTCTACATGTTTCTATTTCACTCATCTATTTTACATACCAGTCCATTCCAAGTGTTGATATCTCCTTTTAGACTGCATCATTTTATGATGCAGAGGCAAGTATTAGAAATCATCAACAGGTGCTTCTTTAAGGTTCTATTCGTATTCAGTAGATCAGTGAGACCTCCTTATTTTTGAAGGATTTTCATATTATTATCATCTAGCTTAAGTTAGTGCTTTATTTTTCTTGAGTTGGGTAGTCATTGCCTGTCGTGACACTATCTAGATGTTAGAGGTAGAGGCTTCATAGACATTGAGTAGAGGATGTTGAGTATTGTTTCTTTTCCAACTCTTATTTATTTGGAAATTAACTTTTCATGTAAAGATTTAATTACATTACAGTCTTCTCCTTGAGTATTTTCTTTCGTTGTTGAGTATTAGGTGACAATGAAGACAAGTGATTCACTCGGGGACTAGCAATAGTCTCTGAGTGCCGGCCACGCCAAAGGTACCCTCCCCGGGCGTGACATATATAAAGTTACCATTTAGAATCTGTGCATACTTTTAAAAGTTGTGTAAATATATGTAATGACTTGACCCAACACTGCGAAGTATTGTCCACTCTTGGGCCTAACCCATCACGGATTTGTCCCTTTGAACTCATCCCAGAAGGCGCCTCATTATATATAGACCATTCCTTTACTTATATACTCAGCATCTTTCCTATGTTTTGCCAATGTGGACATCACATCTCAAGATGGGTTGTTACAATATAACAATTAAAAAATTAATCAAGTCTAATTGTTTCTCATATATTACCCAATTATATAGATAAAACATTGAATTGTCATATATTAATTGCAATAATTTATAAAATTTAAGTTGTCTTCTAAGAATTTTGAAGGTTCCTCTAATGATCCTGAAGTTTATTTTTTATTTTTTTGACAAAATTATTCTGTTACCCCCTCCCGATAGCAGTCCTGAGTCATATTTGACTTATTTTGAAAGTTGATTTTTCAAAATTTTGTAAAATTTGAGATTTTTACCAGAAGTTGAATTTTTCAATGCTTAGTCTAATTTTGAAATTGAGTCATTCATAGATTCGAGTCTCAAAACAAAATTTCATCAGTTCTAGAATGTGAAAATTAGCCTAGAAGAGTTACTGAAATTAGATTGAAAGTTGTTATTGTCACTCCCCAAAAATGTACTCTTGTTACACCCAATAAAATTACCAAAATACCCCAAGATGAGAGATCACTCGCATAACGTATCATCCTGAACCTTTTTGAGAAATTTGAGGCTAAAATTGCAATCAACATGAAAAATTATATAGGAAAATGGTCTTGATTGAATTTTAGAGCAATCGAATGAAAAGATAATTTTTTGGAGCAAAAATACAAATTCCAGCGAGATGCGCAACATCTCCACGTCACGAATCTTCGCTTAATTTTGGTTCTTTATTTTCTATGAAATTACAAAATCAATTGGAAAATTTTTTTAAAATATGTACTTGGAAGGACGAGGTTCGCATATATCGTAGTGCAAAATCTATAGTTTTTCAAGGGGCATTTCAGACTTTTTTCTACTCTTTCTAAAATTAAATCATGACTAATATATATTATTTTTACCATAAAAAAGATTCCTAAGTCCCTATTACGCTATAACTAATAAACTAGGACTAAGAAAAGGATAAAAGAGCAAGGGGTTCAAGCGATTGGAGTATTAACTATTGCTAATTGATTATTCGTCTTCTTTCCAGGTATTTAAGGCTAACCTAAAACATCATATTGTTCTTCCATGTGCCCCATGATTGTGATAGGATGAACTGTGATGAAATTGAGTTCCTACAATTGTATCATTTTTTAAAATCTCTATAATATTTAACCTATTTTACTCATACTGTATAATTGATGATTTTTATGAACTTAATTTACTAAACAAATATTTTACATAAGCTATTTCATAAATCCTAGGTATTATTTAATAAAGAATTGCATGAATGAATCTAGTGGTTGAGTCTAGAGTCTTGATATTATGATTGTGATTGTGATTATGATTGTGATGGTGATGGTGATGATGATTGAGCATGATGATTATGTTGATGAAATTTGATGTTCCAAGAGTCTTCATAATTGAACTCAAGTAATTGGTCTAAATTGATAGTCCTCTTAACCATTGTCTAAATTCCTTTTGAAAGATGTGATTGAAAATTGATTGGATGATTGATAGGTTGAAAGGCTTGATTTTAATAGATTCGTAAGAGTCTATATGAGACTCACTGATTAGATTAATTGTTTTATGAGAATTGAGTCTCAGGAGGAGTATTGAGCATCAAATTAGGTAAGAGTAAGTTTTGCTCGAACCCAATAACTATGTTGCCAACATAGGATGATTGATAGAGGTCATACCACTGAAATCCTTAAAGATGCTTGATTGATTGCTAATCATTCCTTACCCTGGCAAGGTATTGTATAAGTGGGCAAGCACACCGCTTCATTATATCATCACCGGTTTGTTGACACCCAATTTTTACCCTCCACGGTGTCAAATTATTCACGGGGGGCTTTATTTTTATATTATAACATTTTAAATATTTATTTATCAAAAAAAATTAATTAAATTTTTAACGGGCGCGTGCACGCGCCCCTAACAATTAATTCCCAACCGCCCCTAATTAATACCCCCCCGACCCCTTTCTTCTTCTTTCCTTCACTTTCCAATTTCCCAAAACCCTCCTTCAATTTCCCAACCCCCCGAAACCCTAACCCTGCCGCCCCTCTCCCTTTCCTCTTCTCCACTTCCCCATACCACCCTTTCCCCTTCCCCAAGCCTTTTTCCCCTTCCCCATGTTGCCTTTCCCTTTCCCAGACCCCATTTCCCTTTTCCTTCTCCTCGAAATAAAATGAAAAACGGGAACGAAATAGAGGGGCGGGGGGTCGACGGAGGAGAATAAAAAATCAAAGAAGACGAGAGACACGGAGGGGGGACAAAAACAGAAAAATAAAAATAATAATAAAAAAAATCAGAAATCGAAGAGTTTTGGGGGGGTACGAAGAACAGAGGAGGAGAGGATCGAACAAAAAGAGATCGAGGACCAGAAAATCGGAAGACCAGAAGACCAGTGAATCAGAAACGAACAGAGAAAGAGGCAAAGTTCGTCTTCGTCAAACTCGTCATCGTCCCATTTCACTGCTTCAAAGAAGGTAACATCTAATCCCAGTTCTTCGCATTAAAACGCATGACTCGTATTGAACGTGAAGGTGTGAATACCCTGTTTGCGATTGTCTGGTCTTTGACTGAAAATGCCCTATGATGAGTTAATCGAGTCGATACGTATTGAGCTGACTGTGTTTGATTTAAGTCTGTTCTGGTATGATTTTCGCACAC
>JAABOM020062387.1:0-10284 GCA_011800125.2 Solanum clarkiae | reverse complement strand
ACCTTTTGCTTGTTCTTGATTAGATATTAGTTTTTCTCTCTCTTGACCTTATACTGATTTCTTTCAGAACGACTGTTAATGAAAACTGCAGTAATCTTCAATATTTATAGACAGAGAGAGGACCACATACTTTAATTGCACATTTCATCATCATTGGTAAGGGAAGTTATGACCATAATAACCGCTATAACTTCCCACTATCATGCCCCTTAACCACCCATTATCATCCCATAACCTCCCACTAATATACCCCACCAACATAAGTAGTGGGTGATGGTGGGAAGTTATGATAAGAGTGGTGGGAAGTTTAAATAACTTCCACCAATCATAATGGATGATGGTGGGAAGTTACAATAACTTCCACCAACATGAGTAGTGAGCGATTTAACAACTTCCCTAGACATTATCCGTTTGACTTTAGTTAGTAATTAAATATTAAACTAAGATGAATATTAACGTGAGCCATAAAATTAACATACGTGAGCCATAAAAGCTAACATTCTCCCACTTGGCATACGTAACATCAATAACTTAATGGTTTAATAAACATTTCAATTACTATGTGCATATTACTAAATTCAACATCATTTGTCATTTTGAATAAGTCAACTTATATGAGCCATGGCGGTCATATATTCCTTCTTTGACAGAATTCCTTCTATGTACCACAATATTAGTATATTACTCAGCATAATCTTTAAATCCATAATGGTCCAATGGTACTATTTAGAATATCTTTATCTAAACTAATACCTGTCAACATCATTCTCAACATAATGTATACAAGAGAAAATAGGTAATAATAACAGAAACATACATAATTGAGCTCAAAGTGTCAATTGCTTAAACATAATAAAATCTTTACAGAAAGTCATTTATTGCCATCCATAAGACCCATTCTTTCAACATGTTCAGTAAATATTTTGGGTGGTAATCCTTTCGTCAACGGATCAGCAATCATAAGTTTGGTGCTAATATGTTAAATTGACACTTTATGTTTTTGAACTTCTTCCTTAACTGAAAAGTATTTCAATTTCATATGCTTATCACCCTTTGAATATTTATCATTTTTAGAGAAGAAGACTGCTGTCGTATTATCACAATAAAGTTTCAGTGGCTTAGAAATACTATCGACTAGCCCAAGTCCTGAAATACAGTTGCAGTCAATTAGCCTGATTTGTGGCCTCAAAACATGCCATAAACTTAGCTTCCATAGTTAATGCGGCTATAACTAACTGCTTCGCACTCTTCCATGAAATTGCTCCTCCAGCTAATAGGAACAAATATCCAAATGTGGATTTTCTTGTATCCACACAACCTGCATAATTCGAATCTGAATATCTAACCACATTAAGATGATCAGATCTTCTATAAGTGAGCATATGATCTTTTGTTCCTTGCAAGTATCGTGTCACCTTCTACGCAGCCTTCCAGTGATCCATTCATGTATTACTTTGATAATGCCCCAGCATCCCAACAACAAAATTTATGTCTGGTCTAGTACATGTCTGGGCATACATTAGGCTCCCAACGGTTGATGCATAAGGAATATCATTCGTTTGCTTACGTTCTAATTCATTCTTTGGACATTGATTGAGACTAAATTTGTCTCCTTTGTGAATTGGAACAGGACTAGATGAACATTTTTCCATTCTAAATCTCTCCAACACTTTATTAAAGTACGCTTTCTGAGACAATCCCAACAATCTTTGTGATCTATTTCGAAATATTTCTATTCCAATCACATAGGATGTCTCTCCCATATCTTTCATTTCAAAGTTATCAGAGAGATATTTCTTGGTATTGTGCAATAAACCAAGATCATTAGTAGCAAGCAAGATCTCATCAACATAGAGAGCTAACATAATAAACTTACTCCCACTGGCCTTTAGAAATTGGGATATATACACCGATCAACGGTGTTTTCCTTAAATCCAAAGGTTACAATAATTTCATTAAGCTTATAGTAACAATGATTTCGCCTTTCCTCCACACCATTATGTTGTGGTATGCCTAACATTGTATGTTGAGAACATATGCCATGCTTTTGAAGAACTTTAGCAAATGGACTAGAGTGTTGTCCAGTTTCATCATAACTTCCATAAAACTCACTACCTCTATTTGATCTAATTATTTTCACTTTTCTGTCTAGTTGTCTTTTAACTTCAGTAATAAATACCTCTAAGGCATTAATTGCTTGAAATTTTTCATGCAACAAAATAGACATATCCATAACGTGAAAAATCACCAATGAAGGTGATAAAGTATTTTTCCTTACTAAAAGATGTATTGTCTAAAGGACCACATATATCAGTGTGTATAGTTTCAAGAAGCTATGAGCTTCTTGGGGCTCCTTTCTTTCTGTGTTTTGTTTGTTTTCCCTTAATACAATCCATAAATGTTAAGGTCAGTAAAATCCAAATCTCGAAGGATTTCATTCTTAACTAATCTTTCCTATCTTTCTTTGGATATGTGATCCAAACGTTTATGCCACATGTAAGCAGATTGTTCATTCACCAAACTTCGTTTGGTACCAGTATTATGGTGCAAAGTTAAGAGTGATTCGGCGAATAGATTATCAAGATTCAGTTTCTATAAGCTATCACAAAGAGTATCAGTACCAATGAGACAACTATGCTTAAACAAACTAAAACATCCATTACCAAAATTAAAAGAGTATCCAACTTTATCTAACTTAGACAAAGAAACTAAACTTCTCGAAAGAGAAGGTATATAAAAAGTGTCTAACAAATCTAAGTGATGTCCAGTATCAAGAATCAAACAGTAAGTCCCGATACCTTCAATTAGAGCCTTCACTCTATTCCCTATGTACACAAATCTTTCATTCTGCCTAATAAAATGTATTGTAAGGAATCCTTGCATCGTATTAGAATACATAAACAATACAACCAGAGTTAAGCTACCAAGTATTATAAGGAACTTCAGTTAATTTTGATTTGAGACATGTAAAAGCACGAGGCCTACCTTTTTTCTCGAACCATGCCTTACGTTTCAGGCAATCTTTTTGAAAATGTACAAGGTTTCCACAGAAATGACACTTATCATCCTTGTGTTCCTTCCTACGTACTTGAGATGATGACTTATTAACATTAAGTTGTTTCTATTTTCCCTTATCATGCTTCTTTCCTTTCTTTCCAACTTCTTGATGAATTACATAGTTGATGCAGTGGGTTCCTTGATTCTTGAGCCTTATTTCCTCTTGAACCAACATTCCGTGCAATTCATGCATATTCCATTTATCTTTCATGGTGTTGTAGTTCATTTGGAAAGGGCCATAATCAGACGGTAATGAGTTTATGATTAATTGTGCAAGGAAATTTTGTTCTACTTCCATCCGTAGGACTTAAGTCTTGCTGTTATTTTTGTTATTTCAATAACATGCTCATACATATTACGTGAACCATCAAACTTCATGGTGGTCAAAATACCCATTAGTCTCCCAGGAAGAGACTTATCAGCAGTTCGGGAGGATTCTTCTACAAGTTTCAAAAATTCACTTGCATTCTCATTCTTGGGAAGAGTAATCTTAATATTGCCCGTAATATTCATTCGCATGAACATTAGGCCTAACCTGTTAGACCAATCCTAGTGCTTATAGTGGATATTTCCTTAACACTGCTAGTTTCATTAATAGCAGTTGGTCTCTCAATATAAAGTGCAACATCCAGATCTAAAACTCCAAGATGGAATTTGATCTGTTCACACGAGTCTAAGAAGTTAAATCCGTTAAAGGTCGTAACAGAGGCAGAACGGGATTGAAGGGCAAATGTTGCAAATAGGTTATGCTCATCAGTGATGCTTTGAGTTATACTATTAGATTCAGAGATGGTTTATTAACTCTTAAATGTATATTGATGTCCTCATTTGGGCGAACATCAAGATACAACATTACACATAATGATGATTAAGTATAAACATTATTTGCTAATTTTGACATATCAATTAATAACATTCATTATCTTTGGATAAATAAGTATCATTAACAATATATCTAAATTATCACATTCATGTTCATGGTTATAGAATAAATAATCAACCTTTGGGCGATCCATAACTGTCTTATAACCAAAAACATCAATTTATCCATGTAAGTTCTATTGGTTATAAGCATCAAAACAATGGATAATTGAATTGAGTTAATCATTATTTTGGAATTAACCATTCAGAGATTAGACCACTTTGGTGATTAACAAATCTCACATATAATTTCAAATTAATAGAAGTATTAAAACTTCAACACATTCGCAACTAACAGTAATTATGATTCCTAGAATTTTATAAATAGACTTAGAAAGTTGAAGAAAACATAATCAGAATGGAAAATCACTAGTTCTTAAATCGTGCACAGATACCACATGTAAGGATTAACCGGTATTTCAGATTGTCAAACATAAATAATCTAACATGCAATCCTATCATTAATTCAAGATCGTAGAACTATATGACTTTCATATTACGCATAAGTTTAGTCAAGAAAACATACCAGAATCGGCCATGAGATCTTGACTTGATTGTTTGTGCAGAAGCCATTTGCTTGTTCTTGATTAGATATTAGTTTTTCTCTCTCTTGACCTTATACTGATTTATTTTATAATGACTATTAATGGAAATACAGTAATCTTCAGTATTTATAGGCAGAGAGAGGACCAGATACTTTAATCCCACTTTCCATCATCGTGGGTAGGGGAAGTTATGCCCATAATAACCGCCATAACTTCCCACTATTATGCCCCTTAACCACCCATTATCATCTCATAACCTCCCAGTAACATACCCACAACTTCTCACTAACATAAGTAGTGAGTGGTGGTGGGAAGTTATGATAAGAGTGGTGAGAAGTTATAGTGACTTCCACCAATCACAATGGATGATGGTGGGAAGTTGCAATAACTTCCACCAACATGAGTAGTGGCTGGTTGAACAACTTCTCTAGACATTATCCATTTGAATTTAGTTAGTAATTAAATATTAAATCCAGATAAATATTAACGTGAGCCATAAAATTAACATACGTGTGCCATAAAAGCTAACATGAAAAAGGAAACCAACGAACCAAGTGAATTATTAGTCAAAATATTCTCTATATTCCTTTGTTCCATTGTTGTTGAACTATTTGAAGAATGTTAAATAAGAAATTATTTTATAATTTTATGCGGCATCATTAAAGTTATAAATATTTTAACTGAACTTTTAAATCAAGGCCTAACATTGAAGTTTTACAAAGAAATAACTAGAATAACCTCTCCAATTGCAACACATATGTAGTTGATAGTTTGATCTTTAATAGTTTATGAAACTGACAATACTACTAGACAACCTACATTGATGTCGTAGCTTCCCAAGTTAAAAGGAACCGGGGGTGAAAAAGTTTTGACCTAGAGTCACACTTAATGATATTGTCAAGGTGTAAATAATATGGAGTC
Organism: Solanum clarkiae; assembly: GCA_011800125.2. Taxonomy (NCBI): domain Eukaryota; kingdom Viridiplantae; phylum Streptophyta; class Magnoliopsida; order Solanales; family Solanaceae; genus Solanum; species Solanum clarkiae. The sequence continues at coordinate 4,840 of JAABOM020062387.1, read as the reverse complement.
CAATTGTTGGTATTAATGTTATGGCTTCAAATTCTATCAAGCTTCAAGAATTTCATTGGTATACAACATAAAAAAAGGGACTAAAAATATAGTAAAACAAGCAAATCTATTAAAATCGAGAACGACAAACCTATAAAAATCGCAAGAAAGAGAATAGAGTACAACTTACAAACTAATAAAAATCGAGAAAGAGAATAGAGTAAAACAAATAAACCTATAAAAATTGACAAAGAGAATATGTTTAGATTTGTAGTGTTAACTTAGATATAAATTTTTTGTTTGGTTATTCCAGAAAATATTTTCCAAATTTCTCATGTTTGGTTGGCTTAAATATTTTGAAAAATATTTTTCAAATAAACTTATTTTCATCAAATTTAAGGAAAATGAATTCTCTCCAAAAAGTAAGAAAAACATTTTCAAAACTCTCCTCCAACCTCAAATTACAATGATCTTCATTTCTTATCCTGTTTCCTCTACCAGCTCTTCCCTCCCTCCCCCTCCCCCCCCTTCTCCCAGAGGTGTCCAAGCATGTGTAAAAGGCTATAGTGCAAAAATTAATTTTCCTTCTTATTCAACTATTGAACTCATGGGCTTACTATATGGTTTGCAGTTAGCTAACAATATGCAGGTCAAACAACTTGAGATATGTGCTTCGTCCTACTGTGAAATGCAGGATTTTTTGTCATAGCAATCGCTGCCTTGTTGTCACACCATATTTCAATTGGAACAATCTACTCTTGTTGAAGATCCACTAACAATTTCCTTAACCAAATAGCTTAGCAACCGGCAGAAGTTGCAGCCATGTACTCTGCTTCAGAAGATGACAAGGCGATTGTATCTTGTTTCCTTGAACTCCATGAGATTGCTCCAGAACCAAGACCAAAGACATTCCCAGATGTGCTCCTGCGATTTTCCAAGCTACCTGCCCAATCACTATCAGTAAAACCAATTAATCTGAAATCTGATACTTTTGAGTACCAAATTCGGTAACTTATAGTGCCAGCAACATATCGCAAGATCCTTTTGGCTGCACCCAGGTGTTGCTTCGAAGGACTATGCATGAACCTTGAAATCAAACTGACAGAATATGCTATATCGGGCCCTGTATGTGATGAATAGTTTAGACCACCAACCAAGCTTCTAAAATAAGAAGCATTTACTGTGCATGTACCATCATCAAGTACCAGTTTTCATTCGTATTCATGGGCATGGGAGATGGATTACAATTCAGCATGTTGAACTTCTGTAAACGTTCAGTAGAATATTTTCTTTGCTAAATAAAGATTCCATTCGAAGCTTGTTTCACCTCAAGCCCAAGAAAATAATGCAGCTTACCCAAGTTGGACATTTCAAATTTACCCATCATGCAACTCTTAAATTCAGAAACAATAGATTCACAAGAGCGCATATATATAATATCATTGACATAAAGACAAACGACGAAAAAATCACCATTACCTCTCTTCTTCACATAAAGTGTGGGTTCATTCTCACTTCTTCTGAACTGCCGCTCTTGAAAAAAAGTATCAATTTTGCTATACCATGCCTGTGGAGCTTGCTTCAAACCATACAATGCCTTCTTCAGTCTGTATACTTTGCTTTCTCCTTCACCAGAGATGAAGCCTTCAGGTGGAGAGACATATACTTCTACATGTAAGTCGCTATTTAGGAAGGCAGATTTAACATCAAATTGGTACACAGGCCAACCAAGTTGAGCGGCCAAGGCTAGAGTAGTTCTAACTGTTTCAAAGCGAGCTACTGGTGAGAATGTCTCTTCAAAGTCTATGCCTTGTTTCTGGCTATATCCTTTTACAACAAGTCGAGCTTTATATCTTTTCACACTTCCATCAGCATTGTACTTGACTTTGAAAATCCATTTTAGGCCGATAACATTCTTCCCTTCAGGAAGATCAACCAACTCCCAGGTTTGGTTTTTCTCAATGGATTGGATCTCTTCAATCATTGCATTCTACCACTCAGGTTGCTTTGCAGCTTCTTCATAACATGTTGGTTCAGCAGCTAACAAGGAAAAACTGCAAGATGCATAAATATCTTCCAGCGATCGAAACTTGTTTGGGGGTGATTCGCTGGATGGCGTCGAAGATGTGGAGTAGGAGCTCATTGGAGTAGAATTGTTGCTGCTACTGCCATGAGAAGAATTATTACTATCACTACTGGAAGAAGAGGAAGGATCCAAACTTATAGAATCAAGACTCGTAGTATGCTCTCCTTCTAGTTGGACCAGAATATGGATTACAGAATCTTCTTTCTCGCCATTCCACTCCCAGGCTGCTTCTTCGTTGAAAACAACATCGCTGTTGATAATCACTTAGCCACTAGTAGGATTATATAGTCTATATGTTTTGGATTGAGGACTATAACCAATGAAAATGCATTTTTCTGATTTTTCATCTAGTTTAGAACGTATATTAAGGAAAGCATAAGCTATACAACCAAAGACTTTCAAGTGGCTTACTCTTCGTTTTTGTCCCGTCCATGCTTCATATGGAGTTCGATCCAAAACAGCTTTTGTTGGAGACAAGTTCAGGAGGTACACAGCTGCAGCCACTGCTTCTCCCCAAAAGTGAACTGGAAGTCCCCTTCCATTAAGTAGGCTGCTGGCCATCTCAACCAATGTGTGATTTTTTCACTCGACGACTCCATTTTGTTGCGGAGAGTATGGTGATGTAAGCTCCCTTCGAATCCATTCTCATCACAAAATAAATTAAAATCATCAGATAAAAATTAACCACCACGATCTGTGCGAAAAGCTTTTATGTTGTAGCCTAATTGGTTCTCCACTAGGGCCTTGAATTTCCTGAAATTCTCAAATTCTTCAGATTTGAACTTGAGAAAGTAAACCCAGCTTATACGGCTATAGTCATCAGTAAACAGAAGAAAGTACTGACTCCCACCTAAAGACTCAGTTTTCTTTGGCCCACATAAGTCAGCATGTACAAGCTCAAGACAACTATTAGCCCTCCAAGATTTTAACTGGGGAGGATTTTCTACTTTGTTTTATAAATATGCACCCTTCACATAACTCCAGATCACCCACTTTCGGTAAGCCAATCACCATGTTTGTTCTGGTCAACAATTTCAGCCCATTAATGTTCAAATGACCATAGTGAAGATGCCAAAGTTGAGTTTCATTAACACCTTTAGCAATCAACGAATTTTCAACAACATTTGAAACATTTAGGGGAAACATATTGTTCTGAGTCATAGGAACAATTGCAACAGTTTGACCAGATTTCTTGTCACTAACAATGCATGAATCATTATCAATCAGAACAGAGTAACCATTAACCATCAATTGTCCAACACTTAGCAAGTTGTAAGCCAAACTAGGAACAAATTGCACACAACAGATAAGTTTAGAATTACCCTGCGTTGTTTTGATGGCTATGGTACCCCTGCCTTCAACTCGTACTTGCTTGTCGTCACCAAGTCGAACTTCACTTTTTCTCGACTCATCAACATCTCTAAATATAGACTTTGTACCAGACATATGATTTGAGCAGCCACTATCAATAATCCAAACACCATCAGAATTTTCAGTAGTTTGAGAATGAACCATGAACAACTTACTTTCATCCTCAACTTTTTGAGAGAGATTGGCATGTTTCTATTCATCTCTTTGCTTGGTCCAACAATTTGCTTCACTGAGGCTGCACTTCTTGCAATACCAGCATTACAAGTCACTCTCGGGCTGACATGACTAACTAAATTGTCCTCGACCTCTGTTGCGGCCTCGACCTCTGCCTCTTCCTCGACCTCTACCAGAAAATTTTGAGGATTGTTTTTTGGAGAAAGAAGACTCCTCTTTCACCTGGAATGCTTTTTCTTCAACCTTCTCATATGATCTGTATAGCCTATCTTCATGAGCTAACAAAGAACCCATTGATTCATCAATCGAATAGTCAGATAAGTTCTTGGATTTTTCAATAGCAGCAACCACATGCTCAAACTTACTGGTTAAAGACCTCAAAACCTTTGCTACAAAAGTTTCATCAGTAATCTTTTCTCCATAAGACTTCATCAGATTAACAATTGTAGCGACTCGAGACATATAGTCTTGCGCAGATTCACCCTTTTTCATGCTTAAAGTTTCAAAAGCATGACGTAAGGTTTGCAATTTAACTACAATTACCTTCTTTATCTCCCATATATTCCTGCTGCAAAATTTCCCAAGCTTCATTGGATGTCTCCGCTGCTAAAATTCTGGGAAAACTATCACCACGAAGGGCATGTTGAATCAAGAACAGCGCCTTCGAATCCTTTCTACGGTTTTCCCGAAGCTGTTGCGCATGACCTTCATCTGGGTCTGGAAATCCTTTCTCCATCATGTCCCATAGCTCTTGAGACTTACAAAGAGTCTTCATCTTAAGACTCCAAAACTGATAATTCACCCCTTTAAAGATTGGAAGAGGCTGAGAATTTAAATTGGTGTTCACTGCCATATTTCCTTATCTGAAGATGATGGATTTCTCTCTTGCGTTTTAAACCTGATTGTTCTGATACCACAAGATTGTTGGAAGAAAGAAAAGTAAAAAGTAGACAAATCGCTGAAAAAGAAAAAGACTCGTACAGTTGTTTTTTTAACTTCTCAATTCAACTTCAGCAAAATCAGAAAACCTAGTGTCATTTTATAGGCTTACAACTTAACAACTAAATCTAAAACATAGGAACTAAAGAAAAGTGGTTCAGCTAAGGTAAAATACTACTAACAACATACCCACCTAACAGTAACGACATAATTGACTTAGTAAAACTTAACCAAAAAATAGGACGATAACAAGATTGCTGAAGAATCAGTCAACAATATTTAGTTAAGATT
>JAABOM020062386.1:0-10285 GCA_011800125.2 Solanum clarkiae | reverse complement strand
AGAAAGTCAATTAAATTTTAATATAATTTTTTAATATTTTAAATTATTAATTATTATAAATTATAGCACTTTTTTTGCACATAATTTTTAAATAAAATATCTTGTTCCTCTTGTCCCAATTTATGTGGCATTAATAAAATTTCGGAAGTCAATTTTTTTTTTATGTATTTTATTTTTAAATTTTTTAAAAGAATTATTACAATCTATATTAGATTTACGCCATTTTTACATAACGTATGTTATCCATCTATCCTTATTTATGCGACACTGATTCGAGTGTTAATTGAGCTTTTTGTATATCTTTTAAATATTTTAAGTTGTTAATTCTTGTGATTTATAGTATTTTTTATTTAATTTTCATATATAGCTATATTACTATTGTTAATTATGCAAATTTATGATAATTTTTACATAGTTTGCTAATTAAATAATATACGTTATTTCTTTTGCACCCTTTTATGTGACACAAATAGATTAATTTCAATAATCAATTAAATTTTGTATTTATTTTTAAAAAATTTGAAGTTGTCAAATATCATAATTTATAGTATTCTTTATACTTATCAAGATTTATGGTAATTTTTACGTAGTTTCCTAATTAAATGATACATATTATTTCTTCTTGCTCCTTTTATGTGACGTCGATAGATTAATTTCAATAGTCAATTGATTTTTTTAAAAAAATTCTGAAATCAAGCACGCAACTGAAACAGACACGTCAATGGACAATTGCTTGCTCAAGCAAGCAGCTGAAGCAGGCATGTCATCCAATAGTTGTCTACTCCAGCTGCTTCTTAGCCGCTTATCTATAGTAGAAAAACTATGTATGTTTTAGAATGTGTATGCAAATTTGGATTCAGGGAAGTTGTAATTAGCTGTCGGTTTATATTTTTTTTCATCATCAATGCTAATTAAATTCTATCAAAGTTAAATGCGATATCAAGAATAATCATGTAACAACTTATTAGATTGTTTTGAGCACTAGAGTTTTTTTATTTCACAGAAGACTCTTTCAATAGGTCACCGACTCAAACCTTGAAAATAGTTTCTGGTAGAAATGTAAGGAAAGACTGCGGATAATAGACTCTTGTGGTCGGGCCCTTCCCTGGACCCTGTCCATAGCGAGCGCTTTAGTGCACCGAGCATGCCCTTTTTTACTCTTTTAGTAGATTCTAAATGAATATTGTGGACTATTTGATAACTATGATTATATATATATATATATATATCTGATGAATAATTTTAGATAATTAATTTAGTTGGTGGTGAAACGACCCCAAAAGTGCCCGAAAATGTACGAAAGTGCCCATAATTGTAATTTTCATATATCTCAAAATTCGTGCGTGATATTAAAAATATGACTTCATCTTCTTGATCAGGGGCAAAATTGAGTGAGAAATGGGTCTAACCCCGAATTTAGAGCAATCATATCAAAATTCAAAAATCCAAAGTGGGCGATTTCCAGTGAAGAATCGCGCCCCAGGTGCGATGCGCCAAGGGCGTGCCCCTGTGTTATTTTTGTCTAGTTTTTGTTGCCTGATCTAAGGCCTTTGGGTCTTAGGTCTAAGTCTTCCCACACGTAAAAATACCTATATTTAACCATATTTCACCTTCATATCATACAAGATATTTCCCAATACTCTTTCAAATACTTAACAAATATTTTACTCAAAATTCAAGTGCCAAGTCCCTTTCTGGATATTAAGGAAATCACTCAAGCTTCAAGTCTCCATTTCAATCTTCATCGAGGAATTCTCCAAAGCTAAGGTATGTGGGTTTCCATTGGGTCCTTTCACCATGGTTCCCAAGCTTTATTTTTACATATAATGCATGTTTCTAAGTCGATTTGCTTATGGATCTTACTTGTTATGAATTTAACTATGAACTGTGTTACAGTTTCATAAAAGTGTGACTGTTTAAGCATGTTTTGGGCTATGAATCTTTAATTTATCTTGAGATTTGATGAAGGGTGTTGATGTATATTGCATGAGGGTATATTACCAAGTATTGATGGGTAGTTTTACATTGATTTTTTCGTGCATAATTTCACTCTTAAATTGTATGATTTTACACTAGCATTACACACCCACCAAGTGTTTGATAAAATATCTTTTTAAGGATTCTTAAAGCTATTAATGATCTATGTATAATTTATGAGTCTAATGATGCTTTTGGGCTTTCAAAAGATGTATTGAATACATGAAAATGTCTATGATATTGTAAATGCTGGATTAAGCCCCTTTCCAAAGAAGCTATCTCTTGTGGGCCTTTTGATGTTGATGCAAGGGTAATGTTGGATGATGATCTATTCTTATGTTTGAAGTTAGGCTCACGATTGAAGGTTAAAGGTGTTTTAGAGCTACTCATGTTATGTTTCTATGTTTATTTCAAGTTATTAAAGTATGATTATTATAAGTATTTCATGGGATTAGACTTAGCACCGATGGATAGAAGGTTTCTCTCTTTTCTTGAACTATGTGCCAACATGGGAGTATATTTTTCACCCTTTCTACACTAGTGGATCCATCACTTTACTATGAAAATGCCTAATCTGAAATGGGGCGGGTCCCTGTAAAGTGAAGCATGGTCATAAATCCTTTCCGAAATAGGGTGGGACCCCGTAAGGTGGAGTATGATTTACCTTGGCAAGTAGACCACCTCTTTACTAATGAGGGGTAATCATTAGGATTCCAAGTTGTAGCTCTCTTGATCTTGTTATATGTCAGTTGAGGTTTCTTCCCATATTTATATATTATGTTCCATGTAAGATGAATGATTTGCAAAGCATGATTTACTTAAGCATGATCATACATGTCATATTGTTATTATGTTATCTATTCCTTATCATTACACATTTTGACTATGTTGTCTATCTCTTGTTGCTTTGAATCCTACATACTTAGTACATTCAAATGTACTAATGCATACTCTATGCCCACATGATGTTAACATGTAGGTACCGGAGCTCCATTTGATCATCTTCCTCCTCCATGTGGCAAGTACGATTTCTCTCAAAGCAAGTTGGTGAGTCCTCAATTCCGAGGACATACTTCTCTTGATTTATGCTGTGTATTGACTCTTCTTATGTTGGAAACTTATGACTATGAGGATGAGCCCAGTTGCTTGTCGTGGCCCCTACTAAGTTAGGTATTGTTGGACAAGTTATGTATTATGCTTGAGTTTTGACTCATATATGTTATTTAAGTATTAAACTCTCTCTCTTAGTCCCAATTTCCTTTGTTTATTTTTTCTCTTGTTGTTTATTCTTGCTTCCGCGACCAAGGATGTGTATATAATATATTTTTTTTGGTAGTTAAAAGATATATTAGCTCTCAAGGGGTTATAAAGTCGTGGCTAGTGCCTACAAACAGAGCATTCCACACAGAAGGTTCCGAAGACGAAAGAAAGTTAGTGAGGGCCACATCCCGTCCCTCGTAGGATAGATTAATATGTTTCTTCCTAGTATAAACAGTCCCTGAACTATCACCATTCAGTTGGTTATGGGCAAATATTGGAGGAGTAACAAAAACCGAGGTATCATCAAAACGTGGCAACTTTAGTCCCTCTATTGCCATGACATCAGCCATCTATTCCATTCCCTGGAGACATGCCACATCTACCATGCTTCTAGCTTGTCTAGTGAGGACCTGCATTCAGAAATAATGTTAGTGTACAGTGGATTTCCTGATCTGATCATATCAATGACCTCTTAGACGTCGGTCTCGATTTGCAGGATCTTGAAGTCATGTCTGATGGCAAGTTGCAGACCTCTCCAAAGTGCTCTTAGCTCTATTTCAATGGGGGTGGTGAAGGGGGCTGTTCCAAGATAACCCAGGCTTGTTAGGGGTTCCTTCGAGTTTCCCATTCGCCGTGTCACTTCTAGGCCCTAGTTTAGGTCGTGACAGGTAGGTTAACAGTAGCAAGAACAACACCAACACTAGTAAGGGAGAATGTGCTTGAGCCAGTCATTGGGCTTATAGTCCAAAGGGGAGTAGTGATGAGAGACCCTAGAGAGGTCGTTGGAGAAAGCCTACTAAGGGTAGAGTGTAGGTAGTTGGGCCAGTCAGGGAAAGAGTAGTGACCCCTTCACCGAAGAATGAGGTAGCTAGAGAGGATGTTGAGGCGGAGAATGAGCATATTCATGAGAAAAAATCCCCAGACCAGCGTATTCCAGAGATGATTCACCAGATTCTCACCTATCTCAGCGGATTATTTGATTAGGTCCGAGCACCCTCAGCACCTTATGTTCAAGGAGTACTGCATGTAGCCATTGTAGATTTGCACATAGATGCATCCTCGAAATTAGACATGTTTCTCAGATTGACACTAGGACCTTTGATGACTAGTGATACATATGATCTCTTTGTTAAGTTCTTGAAGTTGAAACCTGTAATATCTCAGGTGTTTGAAAGTTGGCATAATATGAGGTAAAACATTGCAAAAATGTCCTTAATGGATTTTTCAGAAAAGCATTTCGCAAAATAAAATTTTTAATTACGCTTAACCAGAAGAGTCCGTGATAGAGACCGGTCACGGATATGCTCCAGGTTTAGTTCACATTTGTCCTTAGTTTAAATCTAAGGACAAATTGAAATTTGCCAAAAATTGAAATTTGCCAAAAAATGAACCTAGATAAACCATCTCCACGTCACGAACTTGGTTCACTCCTTTTGTTTGATTTCAATTTTTAAATGAGGGTACTTTGGACTTTTTCCTACGTATTAGTTAATGAACTTGGACATTTTTGGAACCAAAACCTCCAATTCTCACTCATTCTTTCACAATTCACCAAATATAAAATTTCTCTCCCTACAAAGGCTCTAACCCCCCCCCCCCATTGAAAGCAATCAAGAAATTCTCCCAAATTCTTCATCAAATTCAAGAATTTCTTCAAGTTTTTTCTAACTTCTTGTCCAAGGTATGTTGGTGTGATGACATCGAAGGTCATTTTTTATATTTTTAATAAAATTATGACTTTACCTTTCTCAAAAGTGGTCTTAGGTCATTTTTGATTGAGTCTAGAAGTTAGATATGGAAAACCTTGTAAAAAGTTAAACCTTTGCTAAAGAAAGAGTATTGAAAGGCTTAAAGTTGAAATTTTTAAATTTTGTGATCATTTTGAGTTTTGAGTATTGGATTGCAATTTAAGGGATTTCATCAGCTCCAAAATGCCGAATCTGGTCTACGAGAACTTGCAGAACTAAATTTGGAGTTAAAACGGAGATTATAGGCCCAAAGTTGCGTTTTCAGTTCATTTTGCATGATAGGTTTGACTTTGGTCAACACTCGGAGTTCGGAGGCTCGGATGAAATTTCATCAATTCCAGTGATTCTGTATGGTGAAACTAACACTACAAATGACTTCATTGTAATTTTTAGAGCTTACGAGAATATTTTGAGTTTGTGAATCCGAAACTAGTTTAAACGATCTTTCATGGTTCTAGGCCAAGGAGGTATCGAACTCAAAATTTTGACGGTTATATTGAGTCCCAAATGTCGTTTGTAGTTGAGTTCATGATTGGTTTGTGTTCACGGGGTTCCGAATGAATCCCGAGGGTCCAATTTGTAAATATCCTGTGCTATAGAATTGTTGGTTTGATCAGTTCTGGTGCATGACCTATTTGTTCTCTGCATTCGCGGGCTTGGGATCGCGTTTGCGGAGGTTTGGGTACATTACCCTCCGCGTTCACGGACCTTAATGTTGCATTCGTGGAGTATACTGAAGTGAGCATCCGCGTTCACGACCCTCATCTCCGTGTTCCTAGAGGGTTAATCCTTTGTGGTCTTCGTGTTCGTGGAGCACAAAATCTCCTGAACTGTGTCCAGTTTTAAAAGATGTGGTTCATTCAATTTCCATCATTTTTAACATTCTAAGCTTCATTTTAGAGGGAAACTTTAAGGTTCTTCAAGGAAAATCAATCGAATACCTATTTTCTAACGTATTTCATTGATTTACCTTGATTAATTTGTGACTTCACTTATAATTTGTGGTTTTGAATCTCCTTTTTCTCTCTCGGCGCAAGTTAGAGTGAACTAACTTGCACCCTATCGGAAATGGAGAGGGGACGACTCAGGAAGCTTACACAAAACTAGCATGAGGAATAAATTAGGATCGACATTGCTAGCACTATAATGGAATTGAGGGAGAGCACAGGACAAAACACTGGAGAACCAATGATGCAAACACCAAAGGGGTTGAAAATCAGCTTGAGGAAGGAAGGAACAGATAAGGGCAAAGAAAAGAGTAGTGAACATTGGCCTGAGTTGATATTTGTAAAATCTGGAGCTGGAAAACAAAGTCCTAAATCAGAAAGCAATGGAATAGTAGAATAAGACCAAGACACAGTGAGAAACCTACAAATCCAGAGGAGAAATCAGGGGTAAACTTATTTGCATTTAATAGCTTGGCTGTTAAAGGTATGAACCTGACTTATATACCTCCGGTAGTTATTGAGGGGAAAAATAGTGAAAATCTTAGCTGAGGATGTGGCACAAGATGATGAGAAGTGGGCACCATCCATAGTTGTATATGTGGTAGGTAGTTCACCAACAATAGGACTATAGGAAGATTTATTTCAGCACAGGGGAAATTTACCATAAAACTAATAATTTTGTATCACACTGATGGTTACTTTGTGACGAGGTTTAGGAATGAAGAACAATGGGATATAGTGTTGTGTTCAGGATCTCATTATATGATGCGGAGACCAGTCATTATAAAACCTTGGACCCTGGAATTCAACTTCAAGGAAGAAATCTTAACTACTATTCCTTTGTGGGTGAAGTTGCCAAATCTGCCTCTTAACAGTTGGAACTCTGCTGTGTTGAGCAAGATTAGAAGTAGTTAGGTAACCACTATATGCAGATGAATGTACAACATAGATCAGTCGCATCTCATTTGCAAGAATTTTGGTGGAAGTTGATCTCACAAAACCCCTTCCTAAGATGATAAAAATGCATGATCCTAAAGATAAAGTGATAGAGCAGCAAATATGGTATGATTGGAAACCACTATATGTCAGAAATGTCTACAAGTTAGATATCCATGCATAACAACACCAACAACAAGGAAAGTGCAAGAAACTAAGAAGGCAGAACCACAGAAGGAATGGCAACCCATTACAGTAAAGAATAATTTTGACACTATTAAACATCAATAACTAGAACAACCAAAAGAGGGAGGAGTAGAACAGAAGGAGCAACATGAATGGCAAACTGTGAGATACAAGAACAACCAAAGGAAAGACAGTCAAGTTGCGCAAAGTAGTTCAAGTAGCTGGGAACAATTTGCTTCACACATGAGCATGCACCAAAATACAAGAGATGAAAATGAAAGTGAGGAGAGGTACATTCCACCTAAACCCCCTTCTGATCAATGATAGTCATATGGAATGTTAGAGATCTCAACCAAGAAGGAAAACAAAAAAGAATTGGGGCGATTTATCAGGAAGAATAAGGTTCAGATTATAGTGATCAATGAACATAGAGTCAATCCAGAAAGAGCTAATAGTATTATTAATAAAATCCTTCCAGGCCGAAAATGGTATTCTAACACTATCATTAACATGAGGAACAAAATCTGGTGTGTTTGGGATCCTAATGAAGTAACTTTCAGAAAGTTGGATGAAGATGAATGATATATTCATGAGGAAGTGAGCATGAAGCATAGTAGGGTGGCATTCCAATTCAAAACAGTGTATGGTGTGCACACTATCAATGCTAGGACATATCTATGGACAGGCTTTAAGCAATTACATAGGAACATTCACGAATCGTGGTTGGTTATGGGTGATTTCAATGCAGTATTGTCACAGGATGACAAACCTATTGGTAGCTTAGTACAAGCTGCAGAAATAAGGTATTTTAAACAGTTACTGACTGATTATAACATGACTGAATTGCAAACAGGAGGGAGGAATTTTATATGGGGCATGTGTATAGTAGAATAGACAAGGCAATTGTGAATGCAGAATGGGTCATCAAGATGCCATCCCTATAGGCTATAGCAATAGAACCAGTGTTTTCAAATCATTCTCCTATAAGTCTAGAGATAGTAGAACATAATGCCATAAGAAAGAGACCTTTTAAATTCCTTAATTGCTTAGCACACCACTCTGAGTTCATAAAAAATTACAAGCAAACTGGAAATACAAGGGGGAAATATGCAAGTTGTATGAAAAAATTTAAAAAGGGCGAGGAATGAAATTCAAAAAATGAATAAAAAAAATTATGGGAGTATCATAAAAGGTCAAACAACTGAGAAAAAATGTAGAGGAGAAGCAAAGACAAATGAGAATTGCCCCAATCCCACTGGCAATCTTGGAAGAGGAGAAAAAACTGAGGAATGAACTGTACATGTGGAGCAACATTGAAGAAAGCATTTATAGGCAAGAATCCAGAATACAATAGTTGCAACAAGGTGATGCCAATACTACATTCTTCTTTGCTGGCATGAAGGGGAGGGGCTGCAAAATCAAGTCACAATGTTAGTACAAGAGAATAGCAACACTATTAGAGAACCAAAGGACATTATAGAGGACGTTGTGGGATTTTACAAAAAGATAATAGGGCAGAATAAGGATCGTATGCCTGTTGCAAGACAAAATTCTACAGGAAGATCCTACACTTGACAGATCAAAACAACTCAATCTAATCAAACCTTTTACTGCTGATGAGAAGGAACAAGCTTTAAAGAATATAGGTGACTCAAAGGCTCTAGGAGAGGATGGTTTCAACTCTTTCTTCTTCAATAGAGCTTAGCCAGTAATAGGTGAAAAGGTGACAACAGTTGTGCTTGATTTCTTTCAGACAAGTGTCACGTATGCACTAATAAACAAAACCTCTGTCACCCTCATTCCTAAAGTGCAACATCCCATTACTATTAAAGATTATAGACCTATATCCTATTGTATAACCATCTATAATATCATATCTAAAATGTTGACAAACCGGCTCTAAGGTGTGATGAAATATTTAGTGCATCCAAGTCAGGCAGCTTTTGTCCCAGGAAGAATGTTGATAGATAATGTGATTCTAAGTCATGAGTTGATTAAGGGATATGGTAGAAAAGGAATATCACTCAGATGTATGTTCAAAATTGATATGTAAAAGGCTTATGATTAAGTGGAATGACATTTCATTGAGAAAGTATTAATAGGTATAAACATCCCAAATCAATTTATTACATGGATCATGTGTTGTGTGAGCTCTGTAACCTACTCTATATTGATAAATGGAAATTCTAGTCCAACTTTTAAAGCTAAAAGATGAGTCAGACAAGGGGATCCCCTATCCCCTTATCTTTTTATTTTGATCATGGATTACCTCACTAGATTGTTCAAAACATTAAAAGCAGATAGCAATTTCAAGTATCATCACAGGTGCCATAAACAGAATATCATACAACTAAGTTTTGTGGATGATTTGTTACTAGTTAGTAGAGGGGATTTAAAGTCGGCTAAATGATCTTTGATTGCTTCCAGTAGTTCTCTAAGACATATGGTCTAATAGTTGACCAAGCAAAGAGTTATAGATACTTTGGAGGAGAATATGAAAATGTGCAGTAGCAAATTTTGATGCAAACAGGTTTCACAAGAGGATCACTTCCTTTTAGATATTTAGGAGTCCGTTTGAGCTCCAAGAAGTTGTCTATTGGGCAATGTCAGCCCCTCATGCATAAGATACTAGGCCGAATTACAACATGGACCACCAAATTCTTATCATATGCAGGGAGGTTACAACAAATTATGAGTGTGTTGGAATCCATGCAAGCACTCTGGGCCCAAATATTTTTCATGCCAAAGAAGATTATCTAGTAAGTGGATACAATGTGCAAAACATTCCTATGGAAAGGGAAGGTACAGACAAAAGGGAAGACACTAGTCTCATGGGATACATTTTGCTGGCCGAAAAAAGCAGAAGGACTTAACATTACTGATATCAGTGTATGAAATTAGGCTGCAATCCTCAAACATTTATGGAGCTTGAGCAAAAAGAAAGATAAGTTATGGATTAGGTGGATACATTCATTCTATCTTAAAGGTAGAAACCCATAGGAAGTGCGGGGCAATCATGCACCATAGATAGTGAGAAAGATCATGCAAGCAGGTCATTGGTTGGAGGAAAGAGGCATATCTATATCACGACCCAAAATTCAGGCGTGATGACACTCGTCTTATCCCACCAAGACAAGTCAGCCTACAACCCAACTATAACGCTAAAAATACGGAATTATAATGAAAATGAAAGTTCAATTACGGCCAGTAAGTCAACTTAATAAAAATTTC
>JAABOM020062385.1:0-10288 GCA_011800125.2 Solanum clarkiae | reverse complement strand
CCACACTAACTCAATCGTTCAGAAATCTTCTCGAACTAAGATAACTATCGAGTTTGGTTTTCTGGTTGCCGTGGTTGTTTAGAGTTTTTCGATTGTTCCTCGCTGTCTCTCTCCATTTTTTTTTACTGTCTGTCTCCCTCTTTTAAAATTGAAGAAGGAGCCTTCCAATAACTCCCCCTCATCAATGCAACGGTTACATTTTGGGAAAGGGGTATCGGATTTTTTTTTGGAAAATGAAGAATGATTTGGGAAAGGGGGATACGCCGGGAAATGGGGAAGGGATTTTTGGGAAAATGGCGAGGTGTGGGGAAGGGGAAAGGGTGCACGTGGTGCATGCGTTAGGGTGTTGGCGGCGCCTAATTTCGACCTCGAAGAAGGAGCCGATGGCGAGGGTTTTCTGGGTTTGGTCGGGTTTTTGAAACGAGAAAGAGAAGAGGAAGAAGAAGGAGGGTCGGCGGTGACGGAACGGGGAGACGCGACGATGGGGTGAGGAGGAAGACGTGGCGGCGATGGGGTTTTAGGGTTTGGTGGAAACGAAAATGAAGAAGAAAAGGGGGTCGGAGAATGGATATTAGGGGCGCGTGTATACCACGCGCCCGGATTAAATTTATTTATTCATTTTTATTTTAAATAGTTAAAATAAGAATAAAGTCCCGATGATTAATTTGACACCATGGAGGGTAAAAATTGGGTGTCAACAGTTATCACTCTTAATATTGGATTGATTTATTTTTTCTGCTAGTATTAACATTGATTTGATTTTTGATTTGTGCTTTAGAATTACTAATATGGAAAACTTACCTAAACATATCATATTTAAAAATTATTACCATTTATAGCCATGTAAATTTATCTTAGTACATGTATATTTTACTTTGAATATATAATTTAGATTTTTTTTTGTCAAAATAAGTTTATTACATTTAAAGAACTTACAATACATCTATATTGCATGTAAATTCATTTTTATACATAATATACTACATCTATATTACATGCATAATTTATTTTTAACACATAATGCATTTTTTCCCCCAAATAAATATAATACATATATAATTCATTTTTAATGCATAGTATGTACAATTCTTATAGATGATAAATATTTTTTAAATATGGTATTTCTAGATAATTATAACACCCCGTGAAATTATCGAAACGCCCCTAAAATATAATCATGTGCACAACACGTCCTCCAAAGCTCCGACGAAAAGTACGAGACCAGATTTGCGATCAGCACGGAAAATCAAGTTAGAATATGGTCTCAACCTGATTTAAGAGCAACCGGAGCGAAAATAATTTTCACTTATTAATTGAAAAATAGTGTTTGTCCGGATCCTTGGCACGACGCGGACAGAATGCGGAGCAACACTTTGCTTTTTATTTTTTCATTTTACGACGAGAGTTAGTTTTTCAAAAAATTTCACAAAATATACAGGTGTGTGCCCCTTCCGCGATGCTCACCAATATATCAATTTTAACTTTTTTTCTTTTATTTTGGGAAGGCCAATTTTGTCCTTCCTAGTATATTTTAATACCCCCAAAACATATTTTTAAAGGGTATTTCATATGAAAGGGTTTCAAAACCCATATTTTTATAAGGTAAAACGTACTTTTTGAGAGAGGAGAAGAAAGAAGGGTTAAGGATTCCAAGTCCAGGTCATAGATTCTTGGAGGAAGTTGAGAATTCTCCAATCCCAGGTATGTAAAGGCTACCCGAAAGTATGAAATTGTTCTTCCATGTGCCTCAATGTAGAGTTAGAATGCAAGATTGATAATTAGAATCTTGAATAGTGACTTCTTGAAAGTTTTCTTGAGTAATACCTTTAATTCTTGAATATTGTCTCTAATTCTTGAATATGTTCTTTAAATTATATTTTTATATCTTAAGTTGATGGTCATCATGTTTAAAGTTTACTGTATACCTGTATTATTATGTGATTGTGATTTAATCCATATACATTCTCTTTGTAAAAACTTGAATAATGAACTTAGGGGAATGTCTAGAGCCTTGAGAGCCTGAATGTGATGTTCGACTAAGTCTGAGTCTTGAGGTGATGTGTGTTGATGATTGTGATAGTTGAAAACAATATCGATAGAATTGGATGAATATATTCCCCTGAATTTGAAAGGATAATCTTGCCCGTAAAGGTTGAGTGATGGAAATCCTTGATGAATTGATAGACTTATGAGCATGTCGAGTCCTGGGAGGAGTATTGAGCACTGAAAATGAGTAAGAGTGAGTCCCACTCGCACCCATTACCTACGTGGCTAGCGTAACAGAGAATTGGACCGTGAGAACGGATGTTTCCTTAGTCCTCAAAGAGGACTTACTATTATACACCCTTGATGTACGCCCTTTTAACCTGGAAAGGTACTGGGCGGATGCCGCAATGACATCACTTCGTTGTACCACCACCGGCTCATATATTGTGGGTGTAGGTAAAAAATGAAACTCCAAGATAGGTCTCCTGATGATAGAACTCTGATGTGATGTGATTGCTTGATGTTTTGATAGATAGTGAGGTGATAGAGCCTGGTCCTATACTCTGAGGTGAGGTTGAGTGGGTGATGAGTGATTGTTACATTGTTCTATTTACTTTAGCCTATTTTATATACATTACATTCTATGTACTAATGCCCCTGTGGCACTGCATCATTTTATGATGCAGATTTTGTAGATAGAGGACTTCAGCAGCCCAATCGTTAAGGTTCAGAGCTTGATTTCAGACCATGGTGAGTCCTCCCCAACATTTGGAAGATGATTATTATTTCTTTTTATATCAGCATTTCTTTTACTGTGGCAACCATGGCTTGTCATGGTACCTTCTTAGATGTTAAATATAGAGGCTTCGTAGACATAAACGGTTAATGGACAATGTCGGGCTTCTTGATTCCCATTTCCTTTCTTTGAGATATTTATTCATATTAGCTTATGGTAACTTATTATTTATTGAACCTTCCGCATATGAATGGATGGAATGATGGCAATGAGACTAGGTGGTCCGCTTGGGGACTAGCAATAGTCTTCGAGTGCCAGTCACATCTAGGATATCCTCTTGGGGCGTGATAAACTTGGTATCAGAGCCAGAGTTCCAGTGTCCTAGGGAATCTACGAAGCTGTATCTAGTAGAGTCTTGTTTATGAGTGTGTTATGCACCACAATTCATAAATAGGAGGCTATAGGACATTAAGAAGTATTACCCTTCTTCTATGATCTGAGATCGTGCTATAAAGTTTAGCTTGTGGAATTCTGCTTTTAACTCATGCATGTTACGCTTACAGAAAATGCCGCCCAAGAGAACTGTTGCTCAGAGAGATGCCCAGCTCCCGTTGCTGAGAACATCCAATTGGAGGCTCCGATTCAGACTGAGACCAGGAGATCGGGATGCCCCGCTAGGACTGCTGAGGTCCCTCAGGCGCCCCCTGCTCAGCCCCAGCTAGCTCCCAACTATTGAGGCAGAATTCAGAGGAGCCATCACTATGCTAACTCAGTTGGTGGCCTCACAGGAGAATAGCCAAGGTTCTCAGGCCCCTAGTTCTAGCTCATAGAATCCCTTAGCTGCAACCCGGCTCAGGGACTTTTTGATGTTGAACCCGCCAGTGTATACGGGGTCGAAAGTGGAGGAGGACCTGCAAAATTTTATAGATAAGATGTATAAGATTCCGAGGGCTAAGCATGCGAATGAGCTTGAGGGAGTGTAGCTTGCATCCTACCAGCTGAAGGACGTGGCTAATGTGTGGAACACCCAGTGGGAGGGAAGTAGAGGTGAGGATGCGGAGCCTGCCTCATAAGAGGAGTTTGAAACAACCTTCCTTGATCACTTCTTTCCTCAAGAGTTGAGGGAGGCGAAGGGGGAGGAGTTCGTGAATCTGAAATAAGGAGGGATGACTGTGAAGGAGTGTAGCCTTAAGTTCATCAAACTGTCAAGGTATGCCCTAGAGATGGTGAAAGATATGAGGCAGAAGATAAGGAGGTTTGCCTCTGGTCTGGCTAGACATGTGCAGAAAGAGTGTAAGGCTGCTTTGTTGATTCCTGGTATGGATATCTCTAGACTCACGGTGTATGCCCAGCAGATAGAAGAGGATAAGAAGAGAGATAGAGAAGAGCATCTGAGAAGAAAGGCAAAATCAGTGGGACATAAGCCTAGCCTGCAGAGACAGAATACGGGTGACAAATCCTATTTCCAGAAGAGATCATCACATCTCGCATCGTCTGCAACAATTGAGCCCGTGCATCCCAACAGTATGATCAGAAATCTAGGAGTTATCAGAATTTCATGACCCTGGGCTCCCAATCTCAGGCCAGCGTGGCTCAGGGCCCGAGGGGAAAGCCACCTTATGGAACTTGTGGGAAACTCCATCTGGGTAGGTGTCATCTGGGAATGGATGCTTGTTTCCTATATGGGCAAGTGGGTCACTTCCAGCAGGAGTGTCCAAAGAGGAGATGAGGTGAAAAGAACAACAGAGCCCAGTCTTCCGTAGCACCCCTAGCGAGTAACTAGTAGAGGGGTATTACTACGGGTACAGGAGGTGGGACGAACTTCATTTATGCCATGGGTAACCGAGAGGAGCAAGAGGCTACACCAGATGTTGTCACGGGTATGCTTCAAGTTTTTTCTTATGATTGCTATGCATTACTTGACCCTGATGCCACTTTGTCTTTTGTGACCCCTTATGTGGCTAGTAAGTTTGGGATTCTTGCAGAGTATTTTCTTAAGCCTTTTACTGTTTCTACTCTTACTGGTGAGTCTATCATCTCAAGAGGTTTACAGTGATTGTGTAGTGTCTACTTATCGTAGAGACACTTTAGCTGATTTGGTAGAGTTGGAGATGGTTGATTTTGATATATGGCTTCATGCTTGTTATTTTTCTTTTGACTGTAGAACCTGGATTGTTAAATTACAATTTCCTAATGAGTCTATCTTAGAGTGGAAAGGGAGTTCTGTTTCCCCTAAGAGTAAATTCATATCCTATCTTAGAGCTAGAAAGTTGATTTCCAAGGGTCGTATTTACCATCTCGTACGAGTGAAGTCTGATGATATTGAGTCTCCTACTCTTGAGTCAGTCTCGATAGTGAATGAGTTTCCCAAGGTCTTTCGTGATGATCTTCCGGGAGTCCCTCCTGACAGGGAGATTGACTTTAGGATTGATGTTCTTTCCAAGACCAAACTAATCTCAATTCCACCCTATAGAATGGCCCCTGCAAAGTTGAAAGCATTGAAGGAGCAATTGAAAGACTTGTTAGAGAAAGGTTTCATAGGGCCCAGTGTCTCACTTTGGGGTACTCCAATCTTATTCGTGCGTAATAAAGATAGGTATTTGAGGATGTGTATAGACTACCGACAGTTGAACAAGGTTACCATAAAGAATAAGTATCCTCTTCCCAGAATAGATGATCTCTTTGACCAGCTTCAGGGTGCTACTTGTTTCTCTAAGATAGACCTTAGATCAGGTTACCACCAGTTGAAGGTGAGGGAAAATGATATCCCTAAGACAGTTTTTAGGACTCGGTATGGCCATTTTGAGTTCTTGGTCATGTCCTTCGGGTTAACAAATGCACCTGCAGCGTTCATAGATTTGATGAACAGGGTGTTCAGGCCATATCTTGACATGTTCATGATCGTGTTTATTGATGACATTCTAGTGTATTCGAGGAATGAAGAGGAGCATGCTAATCACCTTAGAGTAGTTTTGCAAACACTCAAAAACCATGAGTTATAAGTGAAATTCTCCAAGTGTGAGTTTTGGCTCAAGTCAATGGCCTTCTTTGGCCATGTTATTTCAGGAGATGGTATTCTGGTTGATACGAAGAAGATTGAGGCGGTTAAGAACTAGCCAAGGCCCATTTCTCCAACAAAAATAAGAGGTTTCTTAGGGTTGGTCGGGTACTACCACAGATTTTTGGAGGGTTTCTCTTCTCTGTTAGCCCCGTTGACAAAGCTGACTCAGAAAAAGGCCAGGTTTCAGTTGTTTGAGACATGTGATAAGAGTTTTCAGGAGTTGAAGGCTAGATTGACTACAGTACCGGTTGACCTTGCTAGACGGGACGAGTGACTTTGTAATATATTGTGATACATCCAGAGTGGGATTGGGTAGTGTACTCATGCAGAGGGGAAATGTGATAGCTTATGCTTCCAGATAACTTAAAGTTCATGAGAAGAATTATCCGACTCATGACCTTGATTTGACAGCAGTAGTGTTTGCACTTATGATCTGGCATCACTACTTGTACAAAGTACATATGGACGTGTTCACCGACCACAAAAACTTACAGTATGTGTTCAGCTAAAAAGAACTTAACCTGCGGCAGAAAAGATGGATGGAGTTGCTCAAGGATTATGACATGAGCATTCTCTACCATCTAGGTAAGGCTAACATTATTGCTGATGCTCTTAGCAGGATGTCTATGGGTAGCACTGCCTATGTAGAGGGGAGGAAGAGAAAATTAGCTAAGGAAGTGCATAGATTGGCTCGATTCGGAGTGCAACTTGAAGAGAACAATGAAGGCAAGATCAATATTCAGAATGGTTCTGCTTCATCCTCGGTGTCAGAGGTGAAAGAAAAGCAAGATCAAAACTTTATCTTACTTCAATTGAAAGAAGCGATTCACAAGCAGAAGGTGATGGTTTTCTTCAAAGGGTGAGATGGGGTATTGAGGTATCTAGAGAGATTGTGCGTACTTGATGTTGACGGTGTTTGAGATAGAATCATGGCCGAGGATCATAGCATGAGATATTCCATCCATCCTGGCTCCACCAAGGTGTACCACAACTTTAGGAAAGTCTATTGGTGGAATGGGATGAAGAAAGACATTGCTGAGTTTGTTTCCAAGTGTCCCAATTGTCAATAGGTTAAGGTTGAACATTAGAAACCACGTGCTTTAGCACAAACTTTTGAAATCCTAGAATGGAAGTGGGAGACGATCAACGTGGACTTCATCACTGGCTTACCAAGATCTAAGAAGCAACATGATTCGATATGGGTGATTGTTGACAGAATGACTAAATCAGCCCACTTCTTGGCGATTAAGACAACTTATACAACTGAGGATATGCCCGACTTTACATTCGTGAGATTGTGAGGTTGCATGGGTTTCCATTGTCTATCATCTCGGACAGAGGAACTCAATTTACCTCTCAATTTTGGAGATCTTTTTAGAAGGGATTGGGTACAAAGGTGAATTTGAGCACCACTTTTCACCCTCAGACAGACGAGCAGGGAGAACGCACTATCCAGACTTTGGAGGATATGTTGAGAGCATGTGTTATTGACTTCAAAGGAAATTGGGATGACCATTTACTGCTGATTGAGTTCGCATACAATAATAGCTATCACACCATTATTCAGATGGCCCCATATGAGGCATTGTACAGGAGGAGATATAGATATTCGATTGGCTGGTTCGAGGTGGGTGAAGCTGAGTTGATTGGACCTGATCTCGTACACTAGTCTATGGAGAAAGTGAAGGTCATCAGGGAAAGGTTGAAGATAACCCGGAGTCGCTAAAAAATCATATGCATATATGAGAAGAAAATACTTGGAGTTCAAAGTAGATGATTGGGTATACCTAAAGGTGTCACCTATGAAGGGTGTCATGCGATTTGGCAAGAATGGGAAGCTGATTCCATGTTATATCGGACCATACTAGATTGTAAAGAGGATTGTAAAGTCGCTTATGAGTTAGACTTTCCATCCGAACTAGATGGATTTCACCCGGTGTTCCATGTATCTATGCTGAAAAAGTGTTTGGGTGATCCAGCCTTAGTGATTCCTATGGAGAGTACGGGAGTTAAGGATAGCTTGTCATATGAGAAAATTCCAGTCCAGATCCTTGACCAACAAGTTCGTAAGCTGAGGAATAAAGATATAGCCTCCGTTAAAGTCTTATAGAGGAATCAATTTGTTGAAGAAGCTATGCGGGAAGCGGAGGAAGTGATGAAACTCAAATACCCACACCTATTCGTGCCAGATGATGACAATGTTGAAGGTAAATATTCTTATCCTTAACACTTTTGAATGTATTCTTTCTTTGAGTTATGCCTTTGTCTTATCCTATTTTCTGAGGCTAAGACAGAGATAGATAGATGATAGATAGTGAGGATTCGAGAGTTCCCAAGTGAGGAATGAGGTGAGATTTTAGGTTACTCGTGCATTTATTCTATCCTTACTCATTATTTGAGGACGAATGATCCCAACGGTGAGATGATGTAACACCCCGTGAAATTATTGAAATGCCCCTAAAATGTAATCGTGCACACAACGCATCCTCCAAAGCTCTGATGAGAAATACGAGATCGGATTTGTGATTAGCGCGAAATATCGAGTTAGAAAATAGTCTCGACCCGATTTAAGAGCAACCAAAGCGAAAAATAATTTTTGCTAATTAATTGAAAAATAGTGTCTGTCTACGTCCTTGGCACGACGCAGACAGAATGCGGAGCAACACTTTGCTTCTTTTCATTTTTCGACGAGAGTTAGTTTTTTGAAAAATTTCACAAAATACACTGGTGCGCGCCCTCTCGGTGACGCGCACCACTGTACCAATTTTAACTTTTTTTTCTTTTATTTCGGGAAGGGCAATTTTGTCCTTCCTAGTATATTTTAATACCCCAAAATGTATTTTTAAAGGGCATTTCATATGAAAGGGTTTCAAAGCCCATATTTTTCTACAACAAAATGTACTTTCTGAGAGAGAAGTAGAAGAAAGAGGTAAGGGTTCCAAGTCCAGGTCATAGATTCTTGAAGGAAGTTGAGAATTCTGTAGTCCTAGGTATGTAAAGGCTACCCAAAAGCATGTGATTGTTCTTCCATGTGCCCCAATATAGAGTTAGGATGCAAGATTGATAATTAGACTCTTGAATAGTGACTTCTTGAAAGTTTTCTTGAATAATACCTTTAATTCTTGAATATTGTCTCTAATTCTTGAATATGTTCTTTAAATTATATTTTTATATCTTAAGTTGATCATCATCATATTTAAAGTTCACTATTATACCTGCATTATTATGTGATTGTGATTTAACTCGTATAAATTTTCTCTGTAAAGACTTGAATAATGAACTTAGGGGGATGTCTAGAGTCTTGAGGGTCTGAATATGATGTTCTATTGAGTCTGAGTCTTGGGGTAATGTGTGTTGATGATTGTGATAGCTGAAAACAATATTGATAGAATTGAATAAATATATTCCCTTGAATTTGAAAGGATAGTCTTGCCTGTAGAGGTTGAGTAATGGAAATCCTTAATGAATTGATAGATTTATGAGTATGTCGAGTCCTGGGAGGAGTATTGAGCACCGAAAATGAGTAAGAGTGAGTCCCACTCACACTATTACCTACGTGGCCAGCGTAGTAAAGGATTGAACCGTGAGAACAGATGTTTCCTTAGTCCCAAAAGAGGACTTACTATTATACACTCCTGATGTACGCCTTTTTACCTCGGCAAGGTACTGGGCGGATGCCGCAACGACATCACCTCGCTGTACCACCACCAGCTCATAGGTGATGGGTGTAGGTCCAAAAAACTCCAAGATAGGTCTCCTGATGATAGAACTCTAATGTGATGTGATTGCATGATGTTTTGATGGATAGTGAGGTGATAGAGCCCGGTCCTATACTCTGAGGTGAGGTTGAGTGGGTGATAAGTGATTGTTGTATTGTTCCATTTACTTTAGCCCATTTTACATACGGTACATTCCACGTACTAATGCTTCTTTGGCGCTGCATCGTAGACAGAGGACTTCAGCAGTCCAATCGTTGGGGTTCAGAGCTTCGTTTCAGATCATGGTGAGTCCTCCTAGTATTTGGAGGATGATTATTATTTCTTTTTATATCAGCATTTCTTTGACTGTGGCAACCATGGCCTGTCATGGAACCTTCTTAGATGTTAGCTATAGAGGCTTTCTAGACATAGATGGTTGATGAACAGTGTTGGGCTTGTTGATTTCCTTTTCCTTTCTTTGAGATATTTATTCATATTATATTATGGTAGCTTATTATTTATTGAACCTTCTATATATGAATAGATGAAATGATGACAATGAGACTAGGTGGTCCACTTGGGGACTAGCGAGTGCCAATCACGTCTAGGGTACCCTCCTGGGTGACAATAATAATTAAAAAATATATTTAAAAATAGTTAATATTTTTTAAAAAAAAAACTCAAAAAAGTAATTATCTCTACTAATATCTAAGTTAAATTTTAAATAATATGTTAGAAGGTATATATATATATATATATATATATATATATATATATATAGAATATCGGATTGGTTTAGTCTTGGAT
>JAABOM020062384.1:0-10288 GCA_011800125.2 Solanum clarkiae | reverse complement strand
GAATAAGGTAAATTAAGCTCACAACACACATGGCATTGCACCCATAATCAAGTATAGACTCACAGGTCATGCTTCAAGCCTCAGCTTACCTTTACATTATCAGAACAAACATCACTAGATCATCAAAATGCATGAGTGCATCAATAATCACAATCTCAAAAATTTGGAGGGTACCCAATTTTTCAAATCATTCAAAGAGCATTTAAAGACTATGTGTATGCCAACAAATAACACTACCATGAATTTACACATTATCTACACTACTTAAACATGCCGGTTCAACAGAAAAATAAACATCTACAAGGAAAAAGAATTGCAGCAAGAAAACCTTGGGATCGAAATAAGGGAAGTTATGGACTCGAGGTTACTCAGACTTCACCTTAATCTATAACATCCCACACCTCACCAAAATAGGATACTTTGTCCTCAAAGTATGAACACATAGAAGAGGTACAAGGGGCATATCTTGGGTTGCCTCCTAGGAAGCGCCTGATTTATTGTCGCGGCACGACAGTAAGCTTTTATGCTTATGCCTCCTCAAGGTCCCAGTCTTCCACTATCTTGATTTCTTCCATGTCACCTGTGTACAATTTAATGCTCTGTCCATTAACTTTGAAAGTCTTGCCATCCCTTCTTTCTAACTCAATGGCTCCATAACTCAAAACGCATACGACTCTAAAAGGCCCCATCTACTTAGATCTAAGTTTCCTAGGAAACCACCTGAACCTAGAGTTATAAAGAAAGACCAAGTCTCCTGGAGAAAATTGACGATTTTCAATTCAGCAATCATGCTGATCTTTCATTTTTGCTTGTATAAGGTGGAGCTCTCATATATATGTAGCTAAAACTCATCAAGTTCATTTATTTGCATTAATCTGGATGTTGCTACTTTATCCAAGTCTAGATTCAACTTCTTCAGTGCCCATAGTGCCTTGTGCTCAAGCTCAACTGGCAGGTGACAAGCTTTCCCAAACACCAATTGATAAAGGGACATTCCAATTGGAGTTTTGAAAGCTGTGCGATAGGCCCACAAAGTATTATCCAACTTCCTTGACCAATCAGTGGGATTCACACTCACTATTTTGGATAAGATTTGCTTTATTTCCCTATTTGATACTTCTTACTTGCCCACGTATTTGAGGATGGTATAGGTTTTCCACTCGGTGCTTCATACCATATCTTTCAAGGAGAGCTTTGAACAATCGATTGTAAAAATGAGAACCTCCATCATTCATGATTTCCTGAGGTGTACCAAACCTGGAAAAGATGTTTCTCCGGAGAAACCTGATAACACTTATACCTTCATTATTCGGTAGGTCTACGGCCTCCACCCATTTAGAGACATGATCAACTGCAACCAGAATGTACTTATTACCATAAGAGCTGACAAAGTGTCCCATAAAGTCAATGCCCCAAACTTCGAATAGTTCTATCACCAAAATAAGATTTAGAGGAAGTTCATTCCTTTGTGAGACCCCACCCTCTTGTTGACATCTATTACAAGACTTTACATAATCATGGGCGTCTTGATGTATAGACGGCCAATAGTAACCATGTTGTAACACCTTGTAAGCAGTTCGAGCTCCACTTGAAGGCCACCCACCAATGAAGAGTGGTATGCTTTAAGAATACTCATCATTTCAACTTCTGGGACACATCTGTGAATTATCCTATCTACACAAACACGAAATAGATATGGCTCATCCCAGAAGAACTTTTTTTACATCGTGCATAAACTTGCGATGTTGATGGGTATTTAGACCCATAGGCACTATATCACTCACCAAGCAGTTGGCATAGTCTGCAAACCAAGGTACAAGATCATGCGAGACCGCCAAAACTCTCTCATCTAGTAATAAATCATTGATGTCAAGTCCATTGTCAAACTTCACCATAACTTCATCTTCCAATCTAGAAAGATGGTCTGCTACCTGGTTTTCTGTCCCCTTTCTATCAATCATATCAAAATTGAATTCTTGCTGATATGATTGAATTCTTGCACTAGGAGTACCCATTTGATCAGTCTTGGTTTTGCATCCTTTTAGCCATTAGGTATTTGAGCGTTGCATGGTCTGTGTACACGATGACCTTAGCTCCCAACAAGTGTGAACATAATTTTTCAAAGGCAAAAACTAAGGCAAGTAATTCTTGCTCGGTGACTGTATAGTTTTTCTGGGCTGTATTTAGTGCTTTGCTAGCATAATAGATCGGATGCAGAATTCTCTCCAACACCACACCTAGCACATCCCCACTTATATCACATATTAGCTCAAATGGTTGTGACCAATCCGGAGCCGTAATAATGGGTGCCATAGACAACCTTCGTTCAATTCTTCAAAGGCATGCATGAGTGAATCATCAAATACAATCTTAGCATCTTTCTCTAGAAACTTACACAAGGGTTGTGAAATTTTGGAAAAATCCTTTATGAAGTGGCGGTGAAATCCTGCGTGGCCTAGAAAGCTCCTGATACCTTTCACAGAATTTGGTGGAGGCAGTTTCTCAATAACTTTAATTTTTGCTTTATCCACCTCGATTCCCTTGCTTGAAATTCTGTGACCAAGTATAACGCCTTATTTGACATAAAATGACATTTCTCCCAATTTAGCACTAAGTGACTCTCAACACACCTCTGTAGCACATCACGCAAATATAACAGGCATTCTTCAAAGGACTGGCCAACAATACTAAAGTCATCTATGAACACCTTAATAGTTCTTTCAACCATGTCCAAGAAGATAGACATCATGAATTTTTGAAATGTGGCTGGAGTGTTACATAATCCGAAAGGCATTCTCTTAAATGCAAAGGTACCATATGGGCATCTGAAAGCTATCTTCTCTTGATCCTCAAACATAATAACAATTTGGTTGTACTCGAATCATCCATCAAGAAAATAATTCCATCCCTTCTCTGCACGTCTGTCAAGCATTTGATCTATGAAGGGCATAGGGAAATGATCTTTCTCAGTAGAAATGTTGAGTTTCCTATAGTTCATACACATTCTCCATCCAGTGATTGAACGCATGGGGATAAACTCATTCTTTGCATTAGGCACCACTATGATACCTTCTTTTTTTAGAACACACTACACTGGACTAACCCATTCACTTTCGGCAATCAGGTAGATCACTCCTGTGTCTAACCACTTGATGATTTCTTTTTGCAAAACCTTTTGTATTGGAGGGTTCAATCGTCTTTGATGCTCGATGCTGGGCTTGTAATCCTTGACCAGTTGAATCTTATGAGTACATATCCAAGGATGTATGCTAATGATGTTTGCAATTGTCCAACCAATAGCCCTTTTGAATTACTTGAGAACAAAGACAAGGGCCTCTGTTTGGGCTTCATTCAAGTCAACTGCAATTATGACAGGCAAAGTACTATTCTCTCCCAAGTATGCATATTTCAGATGTACTGGTAGTGCCTTTAACTTTAACTTTGGTGGGACTTCTATGGAAGACTTTGTAGGTGGTGTTTCCCTATTGCACAAGTCTAATTCTAACCTGGCCTATCGCCTAGACCCAAATGACACCCCAAGAGCATTCATTGTTTCCTCATAATCAGGTATGCTGTCATCATTGAAATTCATCAATATAGCTGCCAAAGGTCCATCTCCCAACCTCAACTCAACCGGGATCTCTACTTCGTCATCCTCACTCATTTCGATGATTGATACAACCTGGAACTCACAACTTCTTCTATCTGGATGGCCTACTTGAAACACAACTGCCTCTTTACCAAACTTGAAGGTAAGCAAACTCTTTTCAATATCAACCAATGCTCTCCCTATGGCTAAGAAGGGTCTCCCCAAGATGATAGGAATGCTAAAATCAACTCACAGTCAAGTATAACAAAATCTACGAGAAATATAAATTATTCCACCCTGACCAACACATCATAAAGTATCCCCATAGAATTCTTGACTGTTCTATCTGCCATTAACAACTGCATCTTTGTAGGAACAAGGTTGCCCAAACCAAGCTTTCTGAATATGGCAAGAGACATTAAATTGATGCTAGCTCCCAAGTCACGTAGTGCTCTTACAAATGCAAGTTTCCCAACTATGCATGGTATAGTGAATGCACTCGGATCTTCACGCTTTTGCACCAAATACCTCATGGTGATAGCGCTTCAATGTTGAAAATTTAGGGAGAGGTCTTGGCTAACTCTATGTTTCTTCTTGACCAGATCTTTCATCCACTTCGCATATCCTAACATCCTCTCAAGAGCCTCAACTAAAGGGAAGTCCACTGACAACTTCTTAAGAGTCGCCAAGAACTGTTCAAAATTACCTTTCTCTTTTCTCTTCCCAAGCCTTTGGGGAAAAGGTGGTGGGGGCCTTGGAAAGGTTTTATATTTCTTTGGTTGCTCATCTGCACTGGGCACTTTAGTCTCCTTGTTTACTCTCTTTCTGCGGCTTCTATCTCCAACCATCAATGTAGGAGGATCAACAGTGCTTTGGACACTCTAAGTCATGACTGCTATGCAATGCCCTTTGTTCTTAGGATTTTGAACCGTGTTGCTCGGTAAGGTGCCCTTTTGGCTTTGGTTCAACTGTGAAGAAATTTGCCTGAATTGTTGGTCCAGTTGTTTAATTACCACAGAGTGAGACTCCTATTTTCTGATTAATGCTTGAAATATTCGTCTTCATTCCTTTGAAAGTCTCATAATGGTGATCCTAGATTTACTTGACTCGGCATCATGATTGTGAGGTGGCACATAAGGACTATTCCTGTAGCCTTCTCTTCTTCCCCATTTCATATCTGGCATTCTCTCTCTTTCATAGTATCTATCCCGGTTGTCTATATATTCCCCATCATGGTTGAAGTTCCGACCTTGATTCCTGTACCCTTGCCTCCAATAGTTTGAATTGGACCCTTGGGGATTGTTCTGGAAACCCGCCGCTTGATTGCTTACAAAACATGCATCCTCATCAAAGAATGGATCTTCATATACAGGAGCCTTTGTAGGTTTAATGGGTTACCATTTGAACACTTGCTTGGTTTTACTTTAAAACCAAGTCCATGCTCGTGAGAAGTTGAGCAAGTTGCTCTATGATTTCCTCATTGACCTTTTCTTTCTCATTGTTGTGTTGACCATACAAGAAGTCTTCATCATACCTCGCTCTCGTTGACCCCATGCTCTATTTGTTTTAACCACTTACTCCATCCTTGCAGCTATCAATGCAAAAGGTTGGTCAAGGAACATGCCTCCCATGATTGTGTCGGCGCAAGCTTGACTATTCTCATCCTGCGCCCTATGGGAAATGTCAACCAAGCATCATCAACAATCTTTTGATCGGGGACCGTCCTCAAGCATTTGGGTAAATATCTCCTGTGTTGTGCTAATAGAGTCACCCAGCAATTACTCAAAGTTGTTTATTTGGTCCTTAAGCTTTACTTCTTAGATCTTGGGAAATATCTTTCAAGGAATACTCTCTATAGCTCAGCCTAACTTATTATGTGGCACGCCCAAAGTTCCGTTAAGGCGGACTGGCACCCATTGCCAGTAAGGCTCAGGAGAACCAACTTATATCCATGTGCTTTCTATATATATATTAGAAGGAATTTCTTTATTCAACATGCCTTTAAGAAACTAAACAGTAATAATAAGCCAAAAGGAAATACATATGGCTAGGCAGTTGGGGCCACGGTGTCTAATATATGAGACATGATCGCACTTTAATTTACATAGTCTACAAAGCCTCTAGATAAGGAAAAGTATCTGATAAGGGTCAGGATAGGCCCCACCTTGACTAACTATACAGTACGAAATATATAAGCTCTAGACATATAAAGCTCCGAAGCAACCTGGAGCTTGGCAACAACAGCTGGATATCCTGTACTCCTACTGTGGAGATCTACTAGCACCTGCACCTATAATATGAAATGCAGGTTCCCCGTAAGGGACGTCAGTACGAGATAATGTACTAAATATGTAAGGAATGAAATACCGTATATGAAGTAACAACTCAAATGAAACTATGTATTGGTGTAGGATAAGAGACCACCTTTAGTTATACTGTGGGATCATGTATTTTATGTTCTTTTTATTACTTTACCTTTACTGTATAATCTGTGCACAATATAAAACACAAATGACCAGCTGATCAATGGTAAATCTATATCGGGATCGGCCCTAGCTAGGCTTTTCCTCTAATCCCTTGGCCTACCCCCATGATAGGATCGACCTTGGCTAGGTGATTCTTCCACCCCTCGGGTTACCACCCATCAATAAGCAATATACTTTACCTTTCAATTACCTTTGAGATGATTCTTTTGGTGGTCACAATATTGGAGCTTTAGGGCTGTATATGTAGCATGTGATATTCAGATAATCATACAAGACAATATGACAATGAAAAAAGTACGTTACACAAATAATGAAATGCATATGAGATGAAACGACTCATGAACTTTATTTAGCAACAAGAACCCATGTAACTTGGTATACATATATGTATGTATGGGAGCATATGAGCATGTGAAAGAGTGGAGACGTGGTTAATAGTTGTGTCGGAGTTGGTAAGTGCCTTTATGTGCCAAGAAAGATTCTAGATTTCATGCCAAGTAATGCGAAATTAAGTAGCCTTACATACTCGAGATAACCTTCCCTTCTCCAAATATTTATATACAGCATAGTAGGTGATAAAACTAGTATTATCAGCCAATAGATACATCTTGGCAGCCCAATCTCATAAAAAAAGCAACATACAAGCAGCAAGCGGATAATTATAAACCCGAACAAATTCTTTCAACCTTTCTGCCCCTAATTGTATTTTCTAATACACATTCTCATATACATATCACGTGCATCTTTTTTTAGTGCCATAATAGTCTTACCATAACCCACAATGCAAAACATATAACAATTCTACACAACATACAAATAGGCAGCGTAACGTTACATCACTTTGCTACATTTTGACATCGACAATTCCAAACCTGTTACAACTTTAACCAAATAGTCCCCACCATATATACACATAAAACCAGTCCTAAAATAATTCAAAAACATTTCTCAAAAGAGGTAGAGGACTTGAGACCATAGTCCTCAATCAATCAGCCCATAAATTCCTATTACGAGCATAATTACGATATAACATAAGAACTCACTTTCACAGACTGTAAAAATGGTGCATCACCCTTTATAAATCATTATAGAACCAATAATTGTACAGAAAATTATAATCCCTTCATAATTAATCTAACCAAAAAGAGAAAAGCTTCCAAATAAACAAGAAAAATGTACAATAACTTTTGGAACACATGCTGTCCAACAATTTCTGAAAAGGTGTAATCAGCTTAGCCTCTTGTTTTACATAAGAAAACCATACTAAACATGCAAGTATTCTTACTTAAATTTACCCTAAAGGTGTAGGGATTCTCCAAGAATCCTAAAAGTCTCCTTGTGGCTGCTTTACAAGGTTAAGAAAGAATGACAAAGAACCTTTGTGAAAGTTGAAATTTTCCAAGTCTAGGAATGAGTTAAAGGTGCTGGTTGTAAACCCTTTTAAAGGATTACTTTGGCTGACTTTCTTTTACATTTTAGGCCTTATTTTATCAAGTCAGTAATGTGCCATTTTCCCCTTTCACTTGGGCCTTAATGGGTTGCAAATGGATGGGCCTTGGCTGCCCATTTTCCCCTTTCTCTTTAGTTAGTTGGGCCTAAATCATCAAATGAATTGTAATGGGCTTTGGCCTTTTTTCTATTCTTCTTGGACTGAAAATATAGTCCATTTAGGATACTAAAACATAGGCTAAAGTTACACCCTTAACACATACTTTATTCATAATCGGACTTGGACAAATTCGACCGTCGGGCCTCCTCTCCATCTAGCTAGCAAATATAAGCTAAGAAAGTAGGTGACTCACCTGCTATCTTCTTAAGTCCTACAAGCATCTTACTTATCTCACTTCATTTAAGGTTATGATCTCCTTAATTTGACTTAAAAGTTATTTACACTCAACCCTCTTATGAGTTAGACGCATATATCGCCCTCTAATATGAGATTCAAGAACTTTTAAAGAATGGCGCTAATTTGAAAAGCCATATCATGTTTCATTTGTATAGTACTAGTACATGTTAGGTGTGAGGTATTACATCCCCCCTGGGAACATTCGTCGTCGAATGTTAGCACAATTGGATAGCTTAACCAAATTTACACTTTTACTTAGACGAACTTTTGAGAATACACTATGTATTCAATCACACGTACCTATTAGTGTCCCAATTCTGCATGTTGGACTTTCTCTTTAGCTTCAAATAAGTAAGGGTATTTTGATTTCATCGCGTCTTTGGCTTCCCATGTTATTTTTTCTGCTTGCTGGTTTCTTCAAAGTACTTTTATGAAGCTATCTATTTATTTCTTAGCTTCTTAACTTGACGATCTAGAATATCAATATGTATCTCTTCATACGTGAGATCTTCTGTAACCTACATGTCTTCAATAGGAGTGACACAGAATGGGTCACCTATGCATTTTCGAAGCGTTGAGACATGAAAAACTAGATGAACCATTGAAAGCTCTTGGGGTAGCTCTAGTTCATATGCAACCTGCCCGAACTTTTTAATAATTTTATATGGCCCTATGTAATGTGGGCTCAGTTTCCCTTTCTTACCAAACCTCAGAACCCCTTTCATTGGAGACACCTTTAAAAATACCCAATCCCCTACTGAGAATTCCAATCCTCTCCTTCTAGCATATGCATATGATTTGTGATGACTTTGGGAGATTTCTAGTCGCTGCTATATTACCTTAACTTTTTTTATGGCTTGTCTTACTAGATCTGGCCCAAGCATGGTAGTTTCACCTACTTCAAACTGTACAATCAGTGACCTACATTTCCTTCTACACAAAGCTTCATAAGGTGCCATCTTGATACTCGAGTGGTAACTATTATTATAGGCAAATTCAATAAGTGGAAAATGGTCCACCCAACTACCTTTAAAGTCCAATGCACAAGCTCGCAACATATCTTCAAGTGTTTGAATGGTGCATTCTGCTTGACCATCTGTTTGAGGGTGGAATGCTATACTCAAATTCACTTGTGTCCCTAAACTCTTTTGGAAGGACTTTTAAAACTTTGCAGTGAATTGACCTCCTCGGTCAGATATAATGGAGATTGGGACTCCATGCAGCCCGACTATCTCTTTAAGGTATAGCTTGGCATACTCTTCAGCTGTATAATCACTCCTGACTGGCAAGAAGTGTGCTGACTTTGTGATTCTTTCAACTATTACCCATATTTAATCAAACTTTTGCAATGAGCGAGAAAACCCGGTAAAAAAATTCATATTGATCATATCCGACTTCTATGTTGGAAGCTCTATACATTGCACATAACCTCTTGGCTTTTGGTATTCCACTTTCACTTGTTGGCAATTTCGACATTGAACCACAAATTTTGTAAGGTCCTTTTTCATGCCTCCCCACCAAAACATTCCCTTCAAGTCATGATATATCTTAGTTGATCCTGGATAGATGGAATATCGGGAATGATGGGCTTTTTCCATTATCCTCTTCCTTAGTCTATTAATATCAGGCACACATAATCTATTTTTGGCAATAAAGTACTCCATTTTGTGTAAGGTCAAAGCCCTTTATCATACCCTGACTCAGCTTTTCCTTAAGTTGTCGTAAAATAGGATCCTCGAACTATCTTTCTTTCACCTACATTACCAAGGAAGACTCCGCATCATTATGCACAACAACCCCTTCCTTTAAAGTTTCAAGAAGAAGAACTCCCAAATTAGCTAGTTGTTGTAGATCCTTAGCCACTCCAAGACTTGCCACAGCTTGATCACCAATATTCATGATTGCATTACGACTCAGAGCATTGGCTACCACATTTGCCTTCCTTGGGTGGTAAAGTATATCAATATCATAATTCTTTATTATCTCTAGCCATCTCCGCTGTCTTAAGTTTAGGTCTTTCTGCTTAAATATGTATTATAGCCTCTTATGATCAGTATATATGTCAACATGAACCCTATACAAATAGTGGCACCAAATTTTCAGAGCAAACACAACCGCTGCTAGCTCAAGATCATGTGTTGGGTAGTTTTTCTCATGTGGTCATACTGTCTAGATGCATAAGCAATTACCCTACCATGTCATGTCAGTACACACCCTAAGACAACATCTGAAGCATCGCAATACACTGCATACCCCTCGGTGCCTTCTAGAAGTACTAGCACAGGTGCAAAAGTTAGCTTATTTTTCAGCTCCTAGAAGCTCCTTTCACATGCATCATTCCATTGGAACTTGGTTGCCTTATGTGTC
>JAABOM020062383.1:0-10288 GCA_011800125.2 Solanum clarkiae | reverse complement strand
TAGAAGCTTGTGCACGTGACAACCAGGTCTTGGGGGATTTTCATTAAATTGAACTTTCACTTGATTATAATTCCGCAAATTTTTAATGTTATAGTTGGGTTGTCAGCTGACTGGTCTTGGTGGGAAAAGACGAGTGCCATCACGCCCATTTTCGGATCATGACAGATTCTTACTATTGATTATTCTAGATCAATGATGAATATTATTGAAGGTCAAAGATGAACAACCGTATTCACATCTTAAAGGTTTGAATGGGGAGAGTTAATGGTATTAAATGAAAGGGTAATGCATCTTGAGAATGGATCAATATGAGTGTCATCCTCTATCTGGTAACTCTTGCCATGTCCTACTGGTCACTCAATAACTTTTCAATCTAGTGTCTATAGAACATACATGTTCAACCGTCAAATCCCAGATAGTAAAATCATTCATTGATTTAACATTCATATGTGGACCATAGTCTTCTCTATGCTTGCCATGTGCTCGTTAATATAACCCTTGCTTTAATATATCATTACCAAAACAGATAGTCCCCACAAATTTCTATAAGGTTGCTCGAGAAGTGCAAGTATTTTTGAGCAAATGCAATTCTAGATGTCATTATAGTGCAAGACAGGAAACTATACATAACTCTTGATAGACTATTACACCTTAACAGTGATATAAACAGTCATCATTAAATATAACACACAATTACATTGGGATCGAATCCTACAAAGAATTTAGATAAGTTTGTTCATCGTGAAATTTTGTGCATATCATAAACTAACTTAATTAGTAGCCAACTTAGAGAATATTTTTGGTAAGCAATAAATCAAGTAAACCAAGTACAACTGTGACCAATATGTATAGATGTCTATGATTTTTTTTTTCACACCTAGGTATGATCCCCATTGGATGGTATATAGATTGAGCTAGATATAGGATTGGACTTGTTATCACCATCAATAACTTAAACACCAACTCAATATCTCTCACTATTGAGTGTCCTAGCTCTCTTTTACTTTCATAAAATGAATGAGTAAAATTTAAAACAATTGATTAATAATTCAAGCAGGGTAATTTTCGTGTCTATTCGAATACTTGGATTGGATGGTCACCTACTCTATTCTAATTTGATAGATTAACCTTTATCAATCATTCTTCTTTTAAAATGATAATTCCAGAACGATCTCCTTTATGAAAATTTAATAAACAAAATAAAACTCAAAACACATTTTTACTTTAGACATTTTTCAAGGGTATAGTTGAAAGGCTCCGACATTGGGAAAGACGGAATAAGTTATGATTTGTAATGTTGAAGCTCGCCAAGTGACTCAACGACACACCAAAGACATTTGGCGTCTTGCCAGATGGGCTGACAGCTCACCCAAAAGTTTGGGAGTTTTGTTCAGGAGTAAAGAAATTTAGTGGGAAGAAAACTATTTGGCGCCTCGCCAAACCTATTCGACGAGCTAAGAATCTCACAAAAATGATTCAAAAATTTCACTCAAGCTTGAAGCCAAGATGGTAAGGAAGAAAAGGAAATGACGACTCACCGAATCAAGTCCACAAGCTGAGGGATCTTGCCAAAATTTTCAGAGAAAATCCCTTCAGAACTCAAGCAACTTGGTGAGGAAGAGGAGAGACCGATGACTCACTGATCAGAACGGCGAGCGCAATTGACCTTGCCGATCAGACTTCGTCAATGATTTTATCACACACTGAGGCCATTCCTCAGGCTAGTAAGTCAGTAGAGGAGCTCAACATCCAGCCGGATGACGGTGTTGAGCATCGACACACTAGGGTGGCAGCTTGACAGATAGTGTCGGCCTAGAATCAGGCTATAGTTTCTCGGCCTCCCCAGTTTGAAGAGGGAGGTGCCCAGTAGAGCAGCTTCATACAGATGACGGACGTGCAGTTTTGGTTGTCAGTGTCATTATTGGCTATGATATTGATTGGACTCAGTTGATAGTAGAGGAGATACATGAGAGAGACCTAAAGAAGTCCACCTCTATTCCCTTCTTGTTTTTAATTTACCGCTTATGTATAGCAGCGGGGGTGGAGATTTTACACATTGTGGATACTATGATCGACGTTTAGAGGACCCTGGATGCTAGCCTGATAAATGCTAATGAGAATCCTGTGGCCCTCCAGTGAGTACCACATAAACCTGGACAACTACCTGAGATGTTCGCCGAGGCACCACAGCCCGAGCCTCCTTCATCTACTGCTGCTACCCCAGACACTGAGAGGTCCCCATAAACAAATACTGAGAGGGAGATGGGGCCTATTACTACTTCTACTCCTGTACCAAAGGTCGCGCCTACACAACCTTCTTCCGCTAGTATGGTATATGTGTCTGTGAAGTCAATCCAGGCTCTTATACAATGACAGGTTCGCATTAAGTCCCAATTGACTCAGTTGCTACAACAAATCAGACCTTGGGTTTGCAAAGCTATTTCAGAGGCAGAGGAACGTATACAGACACACTTCGCTGCAACTATTGAGGAGAGACTTTCACTATTTCATGGCCGTGTTGATGTTTTTGAGAGGCGAACGGAGTAGAGCCTCAGTTCAGCCCATCCTACAGATGTTACAGTTATCTGGGCAGAGAACCAACAACTCTGTACTGAGATAAGAGTAGCATCATCAGCACCACTCATGCTTTCTATGCCTGATACTACTATTGAGGTAATTATTGATTAGTTTGTCATTGAGTCACCACCTTATGCCTTTGGGAAGAGGCCTTGTCTTAAGGATGATGATATATATGCAGCTAGACAAGAGGCTAAGAGATTGGAGAGGGAGCATGTAGCGGCTGCAACATGAGCCTCGATTGCAGATGAGATAGCGAGGCAGATATATGTACAAAAGATGATAAGGGGAGCTGGACCCTCTGGACATGCCATTGGTGAGGAGACCACCCAGTAGGTTATGAGTGGTGATGCGCAGATGGAGACTGGCACTTAGGCGCTCAGGTATGTCTCTTTTTGACTCCAATACTGTATTTTGGTTTATTTTGTTGTATTGAGGACAATCCAAATCTTTTTTGATGTGGTGTGGGTAGTGATAGGCCTCAGTAAAGTTTGAGTAACCAAGACCTATATCTATCCTAATTTTTGAGTCTGCCAGGTTTTCTTGCCTATGTTCTTTCCCTAAGGGCATTTATTTTCCGTTGAACTAGTACGTTTAGGATGTGTAGGTAGTATTAGTAGTATATTGTACTAAAATTTTGGCATATGTTAGTTTTACTGAAAAATGATACCCACTAATTTTTTTGTTGTTAATGTGCTGCTAGGTAGTTTTGATAACAACCATGTGAAATCAGTGATTGACAGTGTTTGTTCTAACAAGTTGAGGTCTCATTATGATGAAAAGCATGATCTGAGAGTTTGTGTTGATAGTGTAATTAGCACCAAGTATGTGTGAGCGTTATTGCATGATTTTTACACTCTCTTTCAATTCAAAACTTGCCTTGTTACTCTAACTAAGATTGTAGGTTAGTTGGTTAGGAAAGGACCTTGGGCCGTTATTCATATTAGTCCACTTAGCCTAAAATAACCAACCAAATACTTTCTGTATCCCTTGATCCTAATGTTTGAGCTTTATATGTACTCTTTTCTTTGTAGACACCTAAGTAACCAAGCCTTTTTTACTATGTAATCTTGAAGTTGGCTCTAGTCCTTCCTTGAATATTGTGCATCTCGACTCAAACTAAAAGCCTAAGTTGAGGGTGGCTACCAAAAGTGGCCCTAGTTCATAGGTTAGATAATGTGCACCTCAACTCAGGCCAAAAGCCTATGTTGAGGGTAGCTATTCAAGAAAATCACACCAAATGGGGAAGGAAGCTAGTGATGCATTAAAAAAGGGAAAAATTTAAAGTGGGTGCAAGAAAAACAAATAGATGCCTAAATCGTGAGCTAAAAAGGAAAAAGAATGTGAAAAATAAAATGCAATGAGATGAAAAACTTGAATAAGGAACCCAAAAAGGTCTGAAATAGGAGTAGGGAAAAATAAGGCAAAAAAGAAAAAAATAGTGTTGGTAGGGAAAAAGTGCAAAATAACGCAGTGTCAACGAGCGCCATTAGTTCACTTTTTTTCGAAAACATAATACTGAAGCCCATGAGCTTACGTTACAAGTTAAGAAACTCCTATAGTGATCCTAGTCCAAGTAGTAGAAGGTCATGGTCATGAGTATAAGGGCAAGCATATGGTGCAGTGTTTGAATATCTGTTGTGAGTGTAAGTGTTTTTGTCAATCTTAAGCATTGACTTTGAACATACCATCAAGAGTGAGATATGAAACTTCTTTCTGGGAGGGAACTTAAATTATATTGTTGATTCTAGATTGTTTTAGTGATTGCTGTTTATCTAGATTGCCTTGCTTGTCATAGTTGCACTGTCGTTTATTGATCTGCATGAGACTATTTGATAACTGTTTGGTATGCACTGATGCGTTTGATTGGGTATCTGTGATTGATTGAGAGATGACGTATGCCATTAGATTGAGCTCTGTGTGTTGCTGTATTTCTTATGTAGATTGAGTCCATCGCTTGAGGATAAACAACTATTTTGATTTTAGGGTGTTGATGAGTTGCTAAAATATAACACTTTTAATGCTTAAAACGTAGAATTTTATGTGTTTTCAAAGCGATGTTAGAAGGTTTGATGTATTTTTGTGTTTGTTTTTTCAGGATTTAAGGAATTGGGATGAGTTTGGGCAAAGTTATGTAGATTTCAAGTTTTTGAGGATGTAGGGAGTCTTCTACGGGCTGTGGTTTATTCCATGAGCCATAGGTTGAGTTCATAGGCCAGATCCAGTGAAAAGCTAATTTTCAAATGTTGAGCTTACGAGTTTCCAGATGAGCCCTAGAATCATTGAGCCTATATGTGTGTTCGTATGCTCAATATTAGAAAATATGCTAAGTGTTGAACTATTATTAGACAAGGGCTCCTACGACTCGCAAGTCAAGGGATGGGTTGTGGATAAGCTCGTGCTCGAAGGATCAGTGTTTTGAAGATTTGCTGAAAAGTTATCAAATGAAACCCCTTATGGGCCACAAGTCAGAAGACGGCTTGTAAGAGGAGTTCATACACTGAAGAGAGATTTTTGTTCAGTGTAGATTATGAAGCCCAGGTATGGGTCGTGATTCTATCTACGGTCTGCAACCTTGTCAGTCCGAATGCCCAATTCCAGTTTTCCTATTTTGTTTTGGATTTGGTTTTTACTTATTATAAATAGGTTTTAAAGGTCTTTTAGAGGAGGAACTAGAGAGAAGTTAGAACATTAGAAACTTTTCACTTGTGATTGTTTTTGATATTACATTGGTGTTATTACATTGTGATTTCTTGTGGAGATTTTAGATTTGTTCTTCAATTCATCATTGTAAGTATTTAATTATGCTATTCCATAATATGATTCTTTCATCTACAATGAACATACCTGGCCAAATCCACAATTAGGGTTGTGAAAATCATGAAGAACTAACATAGTAGAAATTGAATAATCCGTAATCCTTGGAAAATGTGCATGTGTGTAGCAATTATCTCTTCGATTAGAATGCTTTTTAGCGGTGGACAATGTTAGAACTCACCTAATTCTTACTTTATGGATCAAGGGGGTAATTAATGGGATAAGGGATAATTAACAGGATTCAATGTGATCCCTCTCATCTAATCAACCTAATCGAATTAAGGGATGGTTGTACTAGAACAAAAAGTAAGGGTTAGTAATGCAAACTTTGGGAATGGATCAAATCACGTAGTGAAATTGGCCTCTCTCCTGGATCAAAAGGTTAGATAAACATAACTTACTAATTTTTCATGCTACACACTAAAAAAGGTTATGATTATCTGGCTATACCAAGTTAGGAATTCATGGGAAACACAATACCCTAGTTACTTCTCTCATTGATTTCACAATACTTGCACTTGCCGATTGGTTTCTAGTTTAGGTTTAATTATTGTATTTTTCAAACTCCCTTTTAGAAGATAGAAGATTAATTCAACCTAATTGCTCATAATTATTCGAGGCCTAGGCCTGATTCCCTACGGGATTAACCCTAACCATTGTTAGGTTCTATATTTTAAGTACGACTACTTATACCTTCATTGAGAGGTGCAGTTTGGGCGACATCAAGCATGACCCAAACCTAGAGCCTAGTCATAACACGGCGAATGAAATGCCCATAGGCACCTTATCCAAGCCATCATACCATATTAAGCATTCATAGGTAAATACATACATGCTCGGGAAATAAAGAGGGGAAGGGTCTAAGGGGAAACATTTGTAACATAAAAAACATCCCAAACATACATCATTGTACAAAAGTATACCATCTAAACATGAGTCAATTGGAACCGGTGCATGATTTCAGTTTCCTCTAATAGAAGATATATTAAGATAAATTCGAAAGTAAAAGCCTCCAGTTCTTAAAAAGCCAAATATATATATATGTATAAATGGTACAAAGCATGAAGGAAAAATAAGCTGTGTCCTAAACTAAGAGCTCACCACAAATACTAGTCTTGAACGCTGATAACAAGCCTCGAGCTGGAGGAAGAGGAGCTCCAAATCCTACATGGTGATATCATTGTAGGCATAATATGCATTAGTACGTTGGAATGTACTATGTATGTGAGAAGCCAATGCAAACATGATATCGTAATGACATCAATTAGAATTTAAAAGACTTCAATGCATGAAATGTAAAGACAACACTTACATGAGCTCAAGCATGCAGAAGGAATAACGTTCAATATGAAGTAAAAGTAATGCAACATATGAACACATGTGATAGAATGAAGACATCAAAACTCAAACTTTGTAAGCATGGACTGTAGCCGACATATAAGACCATATGTGTAATGACCCGACTTAGGGTCCTAGTCATCACAAAGCGAATGAAATACCTGGAGGCACCTCACCCAAGCCATCCAAGCATCTTAAGCATTAAATAGAAACATATTGCAGAAAAATCGTAAGGTAAAAGGGTTATGGGTCATCTTTTGCAATGAAGAAACATTAAAAACCAAATAATTTAGAAAATATCATTTATCCTTAAGAATATCACTAATACATACAAACGAAATCGGTAAGGCCAATTTCTATTAAATAGAAAGAACATCCATAATAGAAAACATAGAAAGTTAAAGCCTCAAAAAGGTCGTAAGTAGATTGTCTGAAAATGAAAA
Organism: Solanum clarkiae; assembly: GCA_011800125.2. Taxonomy (NCBI): domain Eukaryota; kingdom Viridiplantae; phylum Streptophyta; class Magnoliopsida; order Solanales; family Solanaceae; genus Solanum; species Solanum clarkiae. Next base: position 3,113 of record JAABOM020062383.1, on the reverse strand, counting down.
TACATAAAGGAGTGGAAAATAGGTGGAGTCCCGAACTAAGAGCTCACCACAACAATTAGCTAATCTTGAATGACAACTACTAATCATGAGCCGGTGGAGGAGTACCTATTCATACATGGTTAAATCATGTAGGTAAATATGTGTTAGTACATTAGAATGTACTAAGTATGTGGGATGCAATGCACGGATGAAACTATAAAGCCATCATAGTTAAACATAACATATAGGTATACATCAGGTTAATGAGTCATGAAATAAGCTTAAACATGGAAAAGGAATATGGCTCAGATCAATATGAGAAAATACATATTAAACACATGAAATTAAGATATATCATAGGATCATGTAAGCTTTGTGGGAATGGGCCATAACTGACAATAAGACCACGTGAGTTGCTATATGGAATCCAATGAACTCCTTCCATTGGAAAAAGACCAATGCACTCCTTCCGTTGGAAAAAAGGGAATCTACTCGTCAAGGTAGATGTACGAAACTTAATAACTTTGCAATTGCATCTTTCATAACTTTGGGGCCGACATGGATCCACTAGCCTAGCCTATAATGCTCTTATGGTGGCACATAGTTTGGGACATCGAGATTTAGCTTCAAGAGATCATGCCTCAACTAACGGTATGAGTCCCAATCTCTAGTCCTCTCAGTGCTAAGTCATCTCAAGCTTTTAAAACATACTCTTAGAATTAGAAGTAGAAATCATAGGAGTAGCTCGAACTTAAGAATCTTTCTTAAACATCTTTTAGGGCAATAATCATCATATATATATCTTAGGGTAACTTAAAATTTGAAGCTCTTCAAAAATGCCTTAATCATAGTCATAATTCTTAGGAAACTTTCACTGATAATAAGGTGGGCTTAATCGATGCATGGAACAATCATAAATTGCACAAGTCTTAGAAAATTTCTTTAAAAAGGAATATCAAAATCACCCAAACTTAATCATATCAAAACCCATCATAGAATCAACATATTACTTCAAGTATATATACATTTTTTACTTAGCAAAATAGTCATTGAACGTTATGAGTATCATGTAGTAACAACATAAGAATCATGAAATCATCGTAAGCATGCATTTAGAATTTAGGAACATAAAGAAAAGGTAAAATGCATAGTAGGGAACTCTATAGGTCAAAGAATACCCATAAATCAACACACATACCTGGGGAACTAGAGAGAACTTAAATTGAAATCTTGGGGAAGAGACTTGGAAATCCTGGCTTTGTTCTTAGGAGTTCTTGAGGACCTTGTTTGCCTTAAAGAACTTAAGAGTATAGAATGAAGGAAATTAAGGCTTCAAGGTCATTATAGATCCCTTTTCCATGACATGATTTTGGAATAGAATTGAAAGAAATGACTGAATTGCCCCTTATTAAAAATTGTTGAAAGCCTTTTAAGAGGCCTCGACTATGGGCTCTAAACTGATTTACTGGCCGTAAGTCCTTTCATATGATGGCTCACCTGAGAATCCTAAAATCTGACTTTTTCTGAATTAAAAACCATGACAAACAGGACAAGCCATGTAATTACTTACAGGCTGTGGTTGGATTCATAGAGTCCTTAAATACTTAGCCAAATTTTCACCTTATTCCTGACCTCATTCCATCATACCTTATACGAGTCGTATCCCATCCCACGGGTCGTCTGATAATTCGTAAGTTATCTTCCTGAAAAGTCCAAATTTCTTCACGTATGGAATCCTACTCATGAATCTATCTACGAATTGTAAGATAAACCACAAGCCATAACTTGGTTCGTGGGTTACCCCACACTTGGAAACGTTTCCCCTTTCTGAAGTTCTATGTCCAAAGACCGACCCTATGGGCCATAGAACAACTTATGGGCCATAATGGTCTCATAAACTAGGTTTTCATTTATTTTTCAAGACAACTTTTCTGCACTCAGGACTCTTAAACTGGGGTCATTACAATATCTCCTCCTTAAGAATATTCGTCCTCTGATGTAGTTAAAGGAACGATCTAAAGAGTATACTAGTAGCTAATAACCCAGTAGGCATGCAAAAATGCTAATCCAACATTATTTCTAAAACGTTTCAGATTTCATACCTTAAAACATGTCCCAAATTAGTCCATAAACATCAAAATAAACGCATACATCATGAGAAGCTGAAATGCATGGAATTTGAGGTTTTGGAAGAATTTCTTAGTACCTTAGGCTTGAGTAGAGTGAAATAGATGTGGATAGTGCTTCATCATATCCGCTTCCGCTTCCCATGTAGCACCTCAACTTGTTGGTTCCTCCAAAGTACTTTGACGGATGTGACTTCATAACTCAAATCCTCTTCAGTGTTCACATCACAAATGAACTATGGAACTTGGGTCACCCTTGAATTTCCTCAACATTGATACATGGAAGAATGGATGAATCAAGTGCAACCCATTGTGTAGATCCAACTCATACACTACTTGCCCCACTCTTCTTACCACTGTAAGATCCCACATGTCTAGGACTCGATTTCCCTTTCTTACCGAATCGGAGAACACCTTTTATTGGGAATATCTTCGAATAGACCCAATCACCAATTTGGAACTCACGTTCCCTTCTTTTTACGTCTGAGTAGGACTTTTGTCGACTTTAGGCTACTTGTGTTTTCTCCCATATTCTTTAATGTCATGACCCAAACCTAGCGTCTAGGAGTGACATGGCAAATGGGAACCCAAGAGTTCCCAGACAAGCCTTAAAGTATCCATATTCACATCATTGGTTCGGAAGCATACAAAGAGATAGTAAACACATAGTTCGAAGGGACGGGAAAGTATGACTCACTCTATGGGGATAATTTAGGGATAGGAATTTGCATGGATTCACATAACACGTTGTACATAAGGATTAAGGGGCAGGTAAGTATGACTCACTCTAGGGAGGCAAAATGGGACTTAAGATCTTCTACATTTCCATATCATAGCATAAATCCATATCATGTCATAACCAAATATTAGACCCCGTAAATAATTAATTGTGGTAAATTGTGGCGTTGGAAAAATTTTAAAAATATAGTGTAATTGCACTTAAGTTAATTATGATACATAAGTAAAGGAGTGGAGTGTTTTGGGGAGGTGCAATTTGAAAATTGGTTT